>JAOPUL010000839.1:33766068-33783347 GCA_027564515.1 Octopus rubescens | reverse complement strand
CTTTCTTTTAGATATTATTTTTTTTTATTTCAGTGGAAAAAAAATTTACTGGTATTTGCTAACATTATGTCAAATAAAATATATTAGATGCTTTGTTAATTTATAAAACTACTTTGAATAAAATTGACAGAAAGTAGACAGAAGTAAAAGCAAACAAATATTGATTGTTTAGCTTTGTTTATATGCGCATATATGTACCTAACACTTACACATAGACACATATATATACATAATATATTTATATCTCTGTGTGCATGTGTGTGCGCGTACACACATACATGAATATATAATCAAGATATTGTTGCAATAATTTATAGTTCAGACAAAACTATCCTACTAGTAAGGCAGCCAGCTGGTATAATAGAAGAATTAAAATATTGATAACTAATGTGATGAACTGGTTTTCTTTATACAATCTCAAGTGTTTCTATATTAATGATTTTTAGTTTATTAATAATGCAATTAATAATAATAAATTTTAACCCCATTTTTTCCATGCTGGTATAATAGATTACCAAAATGTATGTACTACATAGAAACATAATAAGCTATGCTGCTACACTTAACAAAAGCTTTACCTTTAAAAATGGAGTAAAAATAAAATAAACAGCAGCAATTTAGTTAAGAAAATGAAGTAAAATATAGATCTGAGGTGTAAGAGAATTTCAAAATTCAAAATTTCATATAAGAAATTTCAGAATTCCACAACTTCAGTGTAGGTCTAGAATTAAACTTTTTAAAATTATATGCCAAATAAAAAAAATAAAAAAGGAGGGGGAACAACATTTTCAGTTTCATATAGCAAAGTTTCTTATTTCCTTTGCATGGAACAATAAAGAAATGGAGAAGAGTTTTAAACAAGCGTAATGGTGGTAAATTAATAAAATGGATAAAAGACCAGCAGTGGACTATTGAGTTTACATACATATTAGCAGTTTGAACAACAAAAAGAAAGATCCTTGTTGCTTGATGGGGAGGGGTGGCTGTTAGAAGTAGATCATTATTAGCACTCAGAGATGGCAGAATAATATCTTTCAAATATATATGAATGCAAAATTCTCTTTAGAAATTAATTTCCTATTTGGTCATTAAAATGTCAATTTATGTATATTTTGGGAACCTATCTATAGGTAGGTAGATACAAATGTATAATATAGACGTGTGAGTGTATGAGTGCAAATCTCTGGGTCTATACAACTTTATCAACTTGAATTTCTTGGCCTCTGCACACAGAGTTGTTACACTCCTGTGAGAGGCTGGTCCAAAAATCAAAAACAAAGTCACCCAGTGAAGTTGCTGAAGTCAGTCTTCAAAGTTATAGTGGGTTTCGTTGGTTGAGCACTGAGCTTCATATTCTGTTGGTTTAATGCCATTTTTTGAGATGTCTGGCTTGCTTTCACTGCAGCTTCCAAACGAGGTTTGAGATCTGTAGCAGAACTCATTGCCCTGCGAAAATCTTTTGGATACAAAGGACCGACTTTCATAAGACGCTGCAATGCATGGTCATGTAGGAGCTTAGATGTTTGAGAACATGACAACAGTATTTTATCACTGAGTAAAAATGAAATCAAGATAGGAACAAGTACCAGGATAATATTAACACCTGAAATATAAAGAACATTTTAAATTAGATCATTTATAGAAATAACAATATAAATTATAATGAAAACATGGTAAAAACATTAACACTTTTGTTCCACAATTACTGAAATGCTTTAGGATTAACATTTTCATAAAAGAGAATGAAGCAGTAATCTGAGTATATTCCTACCAGTTGCTCCTCAAGTTCAAGGACTGGGTAAAGTGAGATATAGGGTTCAACCACTTGATTTTGAGATCAAGTGGTTGAACCCTATATCTCACTTTATCAGTTTAGCGTTAGTCCAAAACTAATGTTTTGATGTTTAGAATCATAACTAAAGTTGTTTATTTAACATTTGCCTGCACTGGAGATTAAAACATACAACTTCTGATGACTCAGATCTGGTGATTCAGTTCAGGGCAGGTATGAGGGGGGGGGGATGTGCCATTGCAGCGCATGGCTGCATCCAACACGTGTTGGTATTTGCCTGGGTCATCCCAGGTAACCCTCCAAGCAGTGTCTCAGTCAGTTCCATCTCTGCAAAATGCTTCCGCATCTGCCATGACTATATGATATGGCCGACCAACATGAGCTGTCACCCCAGTGGGATCCTCAGAGAAGAGAACATGATACACAGGATCTAACTACCTCAGAAAACCGAGCAACCTGACCAAACACTGAGCTGATGCTCCCGAATCATACATATAACAGGGCACATCCCAGTTTCTAAGTATAATTGTTGGTTAAACACAACATCTGGCCAATGGTAACCCATAATCCTGTGAAGCGTCCTGGTACCAAAGGAGTTCAGGTGGCTCCTAAGGGCCTTAGACACTGTCCAAATTTTGCAACTATAGAGCAAGACAGAGAGGACCAGAGACCTGAAGACCTAAACCTTTGTCCTCCTGCTCAGATAACTCCAAGGCCAAGTGGTTCTGCTTCCTCACTTAGTGAAAGGAGAGCACTCCTTAAGTCATCCAGAAATTGCACAAGAATTGCATCATCAGTAGAATCCTAGTTTCCCCAATGAGTGTTCCACAACTCAATTGAGCCACCATTTGGCCAAATATCTAGATCAGCTGAAGGGCAGGAAGGTAGCTGGTGTTTGTGGCATCAATGGGGAGATGATCAAGAAAGGTGGGTCTGCTGCAGTCTTGTTCTTGTGGCAAATCATTCTGCTCAATCAGAAGTAGTGGCATCACACCCCCTGACTGGTAGAGGGGCATAATTATCCCTCTCTAGAAAGTGCCTGGTAAGGTCTTTGCCAGGGTTATTCTAAACAGAGTGCAAAATCATCTGCTTGCCTCTCAGTGACTGGAGCAGTCAGGGTTCACACCAAAGAGACCAACTGAGATCTGGTGATGCATTCCAGAAAATTACACACCATTTAGAATGTGTGGCAACAGCTTTCAGTTTGTCAATAAATGTTAAAATGACTGGAGTCATGTATCAACTTAAACCTGGAGTGCTGGAACATCACCCTACAAATATGATTGCAAATTAGGCTCTAAGTGTCGTGAAGAACTTTGCATATTTGAGCAGGATGATTTCTGATGACAATAGCCTGAATGTTAATTACATGCAATCTGCTATGGTTACTATTGGGAAGCTCAATGATCGATTCCTAGAAACAATGTAGCATAAAACTGTCAGCATAATACAAAGTATATCTATTGTATAATGCCAATGCCTACACACTGTATCATTCAATTATCAAAAAAGCCAAGGAGTTGCCATTAGTGCCAGCAACAATTGATGACAACCCATTTTCAACCAGGAGGTAATAGGGTGTACAAATACACCTAATATTGAGTCTATCTGGCTGGAATCACAATTGCATAGGTGAGACACATTTTGTATGGAGATCACTAGAATCCTCAAGGCTGTACTCCCATTGAAGAGAGCACCTGAAATTCCATTAGAAGTACGTCAAGTAGTATCTTACTGAACTGGTTGTCTTGGTAGCAATTGTATACAAACAAGAAGAAAAAACAAGCTAGAGCAGGATCCACTACATTATGCTTGCTACCTATATCTGTGTTCATGGCTGTAGTGGCACTTTATGCCAACAGTTCCAATAAAAGACTGAACTACTGTTGATGAAATTTCTTCACACACACATTATATATATATGTAATGAGTACCAACAATGAACTAGCCAAACAAATATCTAATTCGGCGAGCTGTCCACCATATTCCTGATGATGTTTAGTAAACGAGCAAAAGATTGTGATGCAAAAATACTGCAGATGCGCATCAAAAATGCGAAATAAGCAACAAATACAACAGGACATTTACGTTTCCAGAACTGAAACAATTGTAGAAAAGAAATAATGGACTTATCTAGAAGGACTATAAAATAAAAGATCGCATTGATCACATTTGACTTATAATTTGTTAATGTAGTAATAACAATAATATTATAGTTGCAATGGTCACAATAATGTGGAAAACAGAGTTTATCATCCAAGCATCTTTTCTTGAAGATGGATTGTCATTAAATCTGTATGTGTGAGAAGGTAGCAATGTTTGTGTATTCCATTTTTAGATCTTCTCGTATAATTTTTATAGTACAAGAGGACAAATCAAGAAACTGGTGCTTATTAAGCTGGCTACTGTAATAATATTTCTTAAACTAGTCAAATGATTATAGTTATTTAGTTATTTTTGAAGGCAATTATTTAAGAATTGTATCATGATCAAATTTTTTTTACCACAAGTCATGTTTTGATATTTGCATATGCTTTATATTTGACAAAGTTTGATACAAATTAAAAGCTATTTAAGAATTAATTTACTTTATTTTTATTAATTAAGAGGCATTGTATTTAAGCAAGAAGATATCATATTTTAAAATTCAAAAGAAACCTAGAAAATTATTTCAAATCAAAAGCAAACAAATCTTACGTTTCTCATCATCAGCCAAATCTAGTAATGTTTCCAGCACCTTTATAGATTCAAAGATCAGGTTGAGCTCTGTCTCACTTTGAGGCTGTTCATTAGTAATTGAATAAAGATACTCAGTAACTTTGGGAGCTAAGGCATGGATAAATGGTGTGTAAACAACACGGTCTGTATGTTGTAGAATGGAGATAAAAGTCTGAATGCTCTTCAACTGAAGCTGAAAAACAATGAAAGATAAATATATTTTTCATATAAAAACACTATAGGATAAAAGGAATTGTAAATACTTGTTATATTTTCCTCAAGTACCAACACTATTAGCTATTGACTCATGCACTGATATCAGCTGACATTTCTAAAGTATATTTACATATACAACACAGATATAGAAGCACTGAGAAATATAAATATACAACTTCTATTAACAGTATATCTCAAATGTGAATCCAGCCATAAAAAATAGTTGGGTTAAATTCATTGGGTTAAAAAAACTCTTGGATGGATAAAAGGTGTTAAGTCACTTGCGGAACCTGAACCATCGATTTATTGTATTCTTAACAATTGTGATAAAGTAACTGTCTGACTTTCAACCATCCAAATTAGATGCTTTAATGTTATAAGCAAGAAAGTAAGTTCGTTTACATTTAGAATGTAAATATAGAAACATCAAGAAATTTGTAAATAAATTTTCCATGAACTATTGTTTATAGATGGATTCACATTTGAGATTTATCTTCTTCATAATTTTCTTTCATATAAGATGTTAAAATTTTACATCAAATATATCTTTATCTTTTACTTGTTTCAGTCATTTGACTGTGGCCAAGCTGGGGCACCACCTTGAAGTGTTTTTAGCCAAACAAATCAACCCCAGGACTTATTTTAAAGCCTAGTACTTATTCTATCGGTATCTTTTGCCAAACTGCTAAGTTACAGGGACGTAAACACACCAACACCAGTTGTCAAGCGGTGGTGGAGGACAAACACAGACACACACACACACATATATATATATACATGACGGGCTTCTTTCAATTTCCATCTACCAAATCCACTCACAAATAAGTAAAAAACTTATTTACAAATTGGGAAGCAAGCTTCTTACCACACAGTCATGCCTGTGCATCATCATCATCATTTTAACGTCTGTTTTCCCTGCTCGCATGGGTTAGACGGTTTGACTGGAAACTGGCAAGCTGCACCAGACTCCAGTCTATTTTTAGCTTGGTTTCTATGGCTGGATGCCCTTCATAACGCCAACCACTCCAGAGAGTGTACCAGATGCCTTTAACATGTCACCGGCACAAGCATACATATATATTGGTCGGCCCGAGGCTATAGTAGAAGACACTTTCCCAAGGTGCCATGCAGTGGGACTGAACCCAGAACCATGTGGTTGGGAAGTAAGCTTCTTACCATGCAGCCATGCCTGCCCCTAAAAAAGGGTGGTGGGATAAAGATCCTTCTGAGTCATATAGACTGATAAAGCTGCTTTCCCAGTTTCCGTGGCACAGATATAGACCCCTAGACGGGAGGACGCTGGTCCGTCGCAGGATTACTCACTTTTGCCAGCTGAGTGAACTGGAGCAACGTGAAATGAAGTGTCTTGCTCAAGAACACAATGCGTCGCCCAGTCCAGGAATTGAAATCAGAATCTTCTGAGCATGAATCCAATACCCTAACCACAAAGCCATGCACCTCCGTGCTGAGTGAACTGGAGCAACGTGAAATGAAGTGTTTTGCTGAAGAACACAACGTGTCGCATGGTCCAGGAATTGAAATCACAATCTTATGATCATGAGTCCAACACCCTAACCACTAAGCTACACACCTCCATTTTTTAAGGATAAAAGCATTGCTCAAGAATACAACACATTGCCTGGTCCAGGAATCGAAACCACAATCTTATGACCATGTGTCCAACACCCTATCCACAAAGCCACACACCTCCACTGCCTGCACCTAAACTCATATAAATAAAACCTGAAGCGCTGTTGGTTTCCTGTTGTCTCTATCTCTGTTGTGCCACTGATGCACTCTGTTGTGCCTCTGATTGTACTAAAAAGTGGGTTCACTGTTGGGATAACAAAGATGGTGTTTTCAAATTCTCTCTTTATGTCTCTTTCACTCACTTTCTGTCTTTTTTGTCCACTTCTAGATGTGGCAACAATTTCTGCTCTGTGCACCGGTACGCTGAGACGCACAACTGCACGTTTGACTACAAAGCCGAAGGTCGGAAGATCATCAAACAGAACAATCCTGTGATAAATGCGTCAAAATTGCCGAAAATTTGAAAGCCACACGCACGCACACACATACATATGCATACGCATAAATATGTTTCCAAAAAGAAAAAAAAAGGAAAGAAATTATTTAAAATAAAAAAAATTAAAAAACCACAAGAAAAAGAACACCGCCCCACCAATTAAAAATACTTATAAAAAAAAAAAAAACCGACTCCTTAAAAATATCTCATCCACTCTTCCAGAAAATATACAAAAAAAAAAAAAAACAACCAAAGAGAAAAACTACAAAAAACTAGAGGCTAGGCTATCCCCACCGGTCAGTTGAAAGTATCGCATAAAATACTGCTACTAAGATTATTATTACCACAGTGGTTGTTGTTGTTGTTGTTTGTTGATTGTGTTCATGAAGGCATGGGGCCTAGTGGTTAGAACAGGGGTGGGGAACCAGCGGCCCTTTAGGTCATTCTGTGTGGCCTTTTGAACAAATCCAAATTTTGCAGAACAAATCTTTTAAGTCATTAAAAGGTTAGTTAACTTTAGAATTAACATTTGTTTTTCATTTTTTTAAAGTTAATTAGTACACAATAGTTAGATTTTTGCAAAATAATGTATAGAATTTGAAGAATATCTAATTGAAGTTTCTTGAATGTGGCTGTATCAGATTTCAACTAACTTAATGCTGCCTTCCAACGTGAAAAGGCTCCCCACCTCTGAATTAGACAGTTTGACTCAAGACTGGCAAGTTGGGGAGCTGCACCTAGTTCCAGTCTGTTTTTGGTATGCTTTATACAACTGGATGCCCTTCCTAACACTAACTACTCCAGAGAGTGTACCAGGTACCTTTAACGTGTCACTGGCATGAGTGTTTTTAATGTGTCACTGGCATGAGTGTTTTTAATGTGTCACCGGCATGAGTGTTTTTAACATGACATTATGGAGGCATAATGAAATACGGTGACCTGGCCAGCAATTAATATATATATATATACCAGTTGCCAGAAATGTGTTTAATATGTAAAATTGGTATATCCAATTATGTTACACCACTATATTTTGGTAGCTATTTAAGCAATGTGTTCATGAATGGTTAACGGGTTGGGTGTGGTACTGACGAAAGATCAATAATTCCTGAAATATGTATAAACACCCATTACCTATTTTTCTATCTTTGATCACATTGTTTACATAGATGTATTTTCATATGAAATGTTATACTTCTAGTGTTGGCTCTAGTTTCTATAGAAAATCTGTTGAGATAACTTTAATAAGTCTTTTATACAACTTCTTAAAAACACATTTTAATCAATGTCTATTGTTGCTTTTTTTAAAATTAAACGTATTGTATAATGTAGTCTGGGAGACACTATATCTGAAAACAAAGACTGGTTGGTCATGGCTGGAATGCCTTTGATCATAGGTCTCCTCAATCAGTGCTAACCACAAAACAAACAAAAAGCATCATGGTGTTGAAATAATTTTGAGAAACTGATGTATCTATGGCATTAATGAGACATAGTAGACGTCCATAGAAGTAAAATTGTTGCAGGACGTTATCTACAGTGCATGATACTGCATCTAATATTCATATGCTGTTTTGTGGGTGTTTGTATGTGCGTGTATATATGTGCCTGCGTATGTATGTGTATATATGTGTGTGTATGTGTCTGTATATATGTATGTGTATGCATGTGTGTCTGTTTATATGTGTATGTATATCTATATCTGTATGTATATGTATGTATGTATGTGTGTATATATGTATGTGTGTATGTATGTATGTATGTATTGTATGTATGTATGTATGTATGTATGTATGTATGTATTATATGTATGTATGTATGTATGTATTGTATGTATGTATGTATGTATTGTATGTACGTATGTATGTATGTGTGTATGTATGTATGTATTGTATGTACGTATGTATGTGTGCATGTGTGTATGCATGCAAGTGTGTGTATGTGTGTGTGTATGTGTATGTATGTGTGTGAACGTCTCTGTGTGTGTATCTTTGTTTAGTAGTCTGTATTTTACCTATTTTCATCATTATATCCTTCTTTTCTTTTCAATATTCCTTAACCTGTTTTGAGTTTATCTACATTTTTTAGAGAGTGTCTAATGCAAATTACATTTCAGATAAATGACACATTGTACAGAATCTATATATTTTAGAAGAATTGCTAGAAAAATACCATATTCGTGTTAGTGCTATCATAAAATCTATTTAACCTAAATGTCATTATAAAGTAAGAAAACCATAAACTAAAAAGATATTATAAATAAATATAAATATGCTTATGCTCACACATGATATAGTTGCATATGATATATGGATAGTGAGATGGGTGGATAATAGTGATTGATAACAAACAAGGAGGTAGATTTAATACTGAAGTGCTAGTACACACCTCACCTGTAAAACTAATTTAGTATTAGATGCAGACGTGGCTGCGTGGTAAGAGGCTTGCTTCCCAAACCACATGGTTCTGGATTCAGTCCCACTGCATGGTACCTTGGGCAAGTGTCTTCCACTATAGCCTTGGGCTGAGCAAAGCCTTGTGAGTGGATTTGGTAGACGGAAACTGAAAGAAGCCCGTCATATATGTATATATATATATCATCATCATCCTTTAACGTCCGCTTTCCATGCAAGCATGGGTTGGACGGTTTTACTGGAGCTGGCAAGCCGGGGCTAACACCATGCTCCTGTCTGGTATATATATATATAAATATGTGTGTATGAATGTGCCGGTGACACGTTAAAAATATAGTGACATGTTAAAAGCACCTGGTACACTCTCTGGAGTGGTTGGCGTTAGGAAGGGCGTCCAGTCATAGAAACCAAGTCAAAAATAGACTGGAGTCTGGTGCAGCACCCTGACTTGCCAGTCTCCAGTAAAACTGTCTCACCCATGCCAGCATGGAAAACAGATGCTAAATGATGATGATGATGATGATGATGAATGCTTCTGAACAGATGTGATGTCAGAGTTGGAAGGCTTTAAATACAAATGTGAGGGTCACAGAGAGAATGAAGGTTAGTCAATGTTGAAATGCTTTTTAATACAGACATGATGAAGACCCAGCCACCACAGCAGAATTGATGAAGACCTGTCCACCACAGCAGAATAGATACTGGTGCTGGTGCCACACAAAAAGCACTGATGCTGGTACCACATAAAAAGCACTGGTGCTGGTGCCACATAAAAAGCACTGGTGTTGGTGCCACGTAAAAATCACTGGTACTGGTGCCATGTAATAAGCACTGGTGCTGGTGCCACATAAAAAGTACTAATGCTGGTGCCACTTAAAAAGTACTGGTGCCACATAAAAAGCACTGGTGCTGGTGCCATGTAAAAAGTACTGGAGCTGGTTCCACATAAAAAGTACTGGTGCTGGTGCCACATAAAAAATACTGATGCTGTTGCCACATAAAAAGCACTAGCGCTGGTGCCATGTAAAAAGTACTGATGCTGGTGCCACATAAAAAGCACTGGTGCTGGTGCCACATAAAAAGCACTGGTACTGGTGCCACATAAAAAGTACTGATGCTGGTGCCACGTAAAAAGCACTGGCACTGGTGCCACATAAATAGTACTGGTGCTGGTGTCACGTAAAAAGTACTGATGCTGGTGCCACATAAAAAGCACTAGCGCTGGTGCCATGTAAAAAGTACTGGTGCTGGTGTCACGTAAAATGTACTGGTGTTGGTATCACGTAAAAAGCACTGGTGATGGTGCCATGTAAAAAGCACTTTGTAAAGTGGTTGGTGTTAGGAAGGGATTCCAGCTGTAGAAACCATGTCAAAACAGACAATGGAGCCTGGTGCGGCCCCTGGCCTTACCAGCTCCTGTCAAACCGTCCACTCCATGCCAGCATGGAAAATGGATGTTAAATGATGATGATGATGATGGTCATGGTTGAAACACTTTTAAAAAGAACAGGATGGTCGAGTTTGGAATGATGCCTTTAATGCAGACCAAATTGTCATGATTAGAACACTTTAAAAAAATGGACTGAATGGTTACAGCTAGAATGTTTTTAATACAGCCAGGATGTCATGGCTGGAATGCTTCCAAAAAAGATGAAATGTCAAGGATAGAATGCTTTTAATACATGCAGCATAGTCATAGTTGGAACATTTAAAAAAAAGTCAGAATGATCAAGGCTGAAATGCTTTTCATATGAACAAGAAGATTATGGTTGTTTTCATGAAAATCTTGCTGTAACATGAAGTTCCATAATATGAAAGCTATTTTTCCATTTACTTCCATGTTACAGAAGATGGAAATCAATAGAAAAATAGGTTTCATATTACAGAATTCTACATTAAGGCATGGTTTTCTAGTGTACAATACTTCCATAATGCACAGGATGCTTGTATAATATAATTTCTTTCAAATATATCCATAGAGTAAATCATTTAGAGATACAACCACAGGCGTGGCTGCGTGGTAAGAAGATTGCTTCCCAACCACATAGTACTGGGTTCAGTCCCACTGCGTGGCACTTTGGGCATGTGTCTTCTACTATAGCCTTGGGCTGACCAAAGCCTTATGAGTGGATTTGGTAGACGGAAACTGAAAGAAGACCATTGTATATATATATATGTATGTGCTGGTGACACGTTAAAAAATACCCGTGCCGGTGACATGTTAAAGCACTTGGTACACTCTCTAGAGTGGTTGGTGTTAGGAAGGGCATCCAGCCATAAAAACCAAGCCAAAACGAACTGGAGTCTGGCGCAACTCCTTGGCGGCTTGCCAGTTTCCAGTCAAACCGTCTAACCCATACCAGTATGGAAAACGGACGCTAAATGATGATGATGAACCACTCACCACATGGTTCTGTCTTAGTTGCAAGTGGTAGCTTATATACCTCAAAGACCCTGAGAGATATGTCAGTGGAGCACAACTCCTGATAGGGCCTTCCATACTGGGTGGGTCAAAAGATAGAAGCTAGACTAATATGTTTAAAGGTATCGTCCACAATGGAAAAACCATAGTCAAGTTAGAGTTACTCTATTTAATTAGGGAACATTAACAAGCTAATTATGTGATCAGCTAATGTCTAATATTTTTCAATAATGTTCTGTTGCTTAGTGGGTTTTTATCTCAGTTTGGTACAAAGACAATTTGGAATGAAAATATCTTACTTGATAAACAATTGTGTTGGCAACAGGAAGGGCATTCAGCTATAGAATACTGTCACAATAAATCTTGCCCAACCCATGCCAGAATGGAAAAAGAGGGCGTAAAAACAATGGTGGTGGTGATGTTGATGATGATGATGATGATGATGATGATGATGATGCCCAGAGTTGCCCCGTTCCATATGTACGAGCATAATTTAAACATTATTAGTTATTGACAATATTGTTTTAGTTATTGACTTAATATTCTTCACTGCATAATTATTTTCTATTATCAAGTCCAGGTGAGGAGAGCAACTTTGGCTGATGCAATAGCCTTTCTATAGCAGAAATAGAACATTGGCTGGTTGCTATTCCTTCCTTTAAAGACTCCTCTGGACAGGACGCCAGTCTGCTGCAATGTTGTCCCCCACCACTCTGTGGGCATCAGCAATGTGAAATTAAGTGCCTTGTCCAAAGACATATTGTACCACCAGGTCTAGGAATTAAGCCTATAACCTTAAGATCATGCATCCAACACCCAAACCAGTATTCTACCTATCTTCACCATTACTTCTAACTTTATAAGGCTCACTTCATTGACTAAGATGACACCAACTTGACCATCATCATCATTAACATCTGTTTTCCATGCTGTGACTCGTAAAAATACTCGTGCCGGTGACTCGTTAAAAACACTCGTGCCAGTGACATGTTAAAAGCACTCGTGCCAGTGACACGTTAGAAACACTCGTGCCGGTGACACGTTAAAAACACTCGTGCTGGTGACACATTAACAACACTCGTGCCGGTGACACGTTAAAAACTCGTGCTAGTGACACATTAAAAACACCCATGCCAGTGACACGTTAAAGGCACCTGGAACACTCTCTAGAGTGGTTGGTGTTAGGAAGGGCACCCAGCCGTAGAAACCAAGCTAAAACAGACGAGTCTGGTGCAGCTCTCTGGCCTGCCAGTTTCCAGTCAAACCATCTAACCCATGCCAGCATAGAAAATAGACTCTAAATGATGAATACTTTCCAGTATGTTCCCAAAAGGAAATGGGAAGAGAACCAAATTTTAAACATTGCATATACTAATGTATATGCAATGATGGTCATATCCCACTGATGGTCATTCTTTGTGGTGGATGGTTTGCATGGTTCAATGACTCTGAAAGTGATGTTGTCAAGAAATTATTAACCCTTTAGCATTTAAACTGGCCATATCTGGCTTGAATATTCAACCTGTTTTAAGTTCAAACTAGCCAGATCTGACCTCTCACACCTACCTTACAATGTCATTCTAAAAGTAAATAATTACATGATTCAAAATCTTAAAGCTATAAGATAATACATGGTCAATCCAAAATACTGAGAATAAATAAGCATGACATTTGATAAAGTAATCTGAATGCTAAAGGGTTAAAGTTAGTAACTTTATTTAGAGTATGCTGCTGGGAAAATAGCATTTACTGGATCCCAGTTGATTTTTGTCCATATTTACTAATGTAATAATGACCTTTTACAGAGATATGCTTATTGTGAATTGTTCGATGAGGGTGTATGTGTGTAGAGGTAAATATCAGTGTCCTGGTGTTGATTGAAGCTCTGGAGTCAGACTGATGTTGAGTTAGTGGGAAAGTGATATTCACTGTTTATGGTCCACAGGCTAACTGGCCAGATGCGACTTAACTGACAGAAAAACTGCGTTAATGCGTGCGTCCAGTTCGATTGGTTGAAACAGCCACAGCGCGACTGTATCACCTTGCTATAGCTGACTCTGCTACAACTTGCATCATCCTCCTCCTTTAACGTCTGTTTTCTATGCTGGCATGGGTTAGACGATTTGACCGGAGCTGGCAAGTCGGGGACGGTGGGGCTGCACCATGTTCCAGCCTGATTTAGCTTGGTTTTTACGGCTGGATGCCCTTCCTAACGCCAACCACATTACATCTATTCTTAATACGTCCAGACTGATTTTAATACAAATATATTAATTCATGTTGTGTATGTCACAGGAGAACAGCTTCATTACACTAACTATGAGTTCATAACACATTCGATTCATTAGCACAAGGGATTCTGAGACATTAGTGTTTCAACATGTCTCATCAAGGAGAAGCACCCAGGCTAATGAATCTATGAAGAGCTGATGGCCTTGCTTATACTTTCAGTGAACAAAATGTTTACTGATTAGTGTTGATATCTGCCACTTGATAATAAATCGTTAGTTGCATGGTGAACAGTGAAAATCTAAATGATAACTTGTATATTTATTCTTAATATGTTCCACCAGATTCAAATGCTAATTGCTGTTTGTCAGAGGAGAACAGCTTCTTTACAACAACTGTGTCATTCCTAACTGCAATGAATTCATTAATGCATGCTAACACCATTTCGATTCTTGCTGTTCACCATGCTAATAGCAGTTTACTAATGTAACGTAATATAGTATTTAATAAGTATTAAAACTAACAAATTCAGACTAGAGTCCATAAATGTGGTAAAGAGATATCTTATTGAGATGCAGTTGTATTTTTCTGTCTTGTATGAAACCTGACACTGTAAATTATGAGAAATATTTTCTCCAGGTAAAGTGTTAGTGTTATATATGAAGTTAGTAAAATAGGGGAGTGAAAGCTAAAAATATATTCTGAAAAAAATTTTCTTTAACACTTTCAGAGGTGCAAGCATGGCTATGTGGTTAAGAAGCTTGCTTCCTGACCTGATGGTCTTGGGTTCAGTTCCACTGCATGGCTCAATGGGCAAGTGTCTTCTACTATAGTCCCAGTCTGACCAAAGCTTTGTGAGTGGATTTGGAAGACAGAAACTTGCCATATATACACACAAATACATACATACATGTATATATGTATGTGTTTGTGTGTAACATCACATGGTGGTTGTAAATGAGCATCACCACCATACAAGTGAGGTTGTTCGTTTCTAGTCTTCCATGAACAATATGTCTGGCTATGTGAAAATATTACCTTGTTTGGAAACAGGTGAGGGTTAGTGATAGGAAGAGCTGTAAAAAAAATCTGCCTCAACAAATTCTGTCTGGAAAAATGGATGTTAAATGATGATGATGATGAGGATTTAGAATTTTCTGTGTTCAAAATAATTTTGTTGGTTGTTTTGAAGAAATGAATGAATAATTATTTAATGAGAATTGGATCTATGATTTAGCTCTTCTGAAGCTTTTACTTGTTTCAATAATTCAGGTTCAATCCTTACATTCTCCATTTTGTTAGTCCCAATTTTAATATCATTGCTTTCATCCATTTTTACTTGACACTATTGTTCTTCACTAATTCATCAATATTCCATCAGTTTATGCTGAAATTCCATCCTGGCATTACCATTTTTTAAAAAAAATCTTGAAGTAATTCTCACCATATTCCAAGAAATCACTCGACTGAAGTAAGATTAAAACATTCTAAGTATCCTTTCACCCAGTTTCTCATCATTTGCGATTTGTATGATTAACTGTTGGCCCAAAAAATATTATAACGTGTCTTTCAATTACATTGTTTATTTTTTTCTTTGTTCCCCTTACAAACCAGCATATCTTTGATAATGCTATAATTTTATTTTGCTTTAAATATATAAATATTATCTTATAAATGTCTGGTTATGTCTTTTATAAGCTATAACATTGTTTTTCATTTTGTTTTTTCTCTATCTTTTTCTTGTTTGTTTTGTCCATGTGTTAAAAGATGAATCTATATTTTTATTTTCAAAACAATGATTAACAATCAATTAATTTAGAAAATTGGTTGAGGAAGAAAAATAATAAAATACCACCCCCCCCTCAAATTCTGTTCAAATGAGTCATTATTTATTAACGGAATAAAACATCAGGGAAGTGGAACCTTCTGATAATGACTTAACACTTCAATCTTCTTTGTCCAATTCTTAGAAACGGTCAGACCCTCTCAATTCTGCAAGAAATACTCCTCTCCTTTTCATTAATCTTCGCAGCTGTCTTAGAAATACAAAAAAAGATCTTATTTTTTTCTTTCTTTCTGTAATTCTGAATTAACCAAAATATTTCATAGAAATTCAAGAATTGAAGTCATATAATTACATTTTCTGTCTTTATTATTCAGAATGCTCTTTAAAAACTAAAATTACAAAAGAAAAAAAAAATCTCGGATTCAATTGAAAGCGAACTGATATATATAATGAAGGAATAGTAATTAATTAATTAATAAGCAAAATCAATACATTTCTGGATTTGAGTCATTTATTTCTATTAAATGAGATTGATTGAACATTGTTTTGTTTTTGTTGAACAAGTTTGTATTTACATGGAGCAAATATTTTTATGAGTGGCTGATATTGCACCAAACACAAAGAAGTTACTTATTTTATAAGGATAGATGTATTTATTATTTTTTTTAGTAGTTTGGCGTTAGGAAGGGCATCCAGCTGTAGAGACCAGGCAAATGGAACTGGAAGCTGGTACAGCCCTCTGGCTTGCCAGCTCCGGTCAAACTGACCAATTCATGCCAGCATGGAAAACAGATGTTAAAGGAGGATGATGATGATTTAGTCAGAAGAAAGGGGGAGTGCCCTTGACCTTTTGCAGGCCCTCTCAGACTGGTGTAGATTTACAGAGGTTATGGACTGGCTCCCCCACCTCCTCCCTAAACTGGTGAGGTTGATACACTTGATGTTCAGTTTCATTTGAACGACTTCAATAGTTTCCCTCTACACAAATCACTCATAAAGCTGAGGTCAATCTAAGGTGATGGTGTATGCACTTGTCCAATAATGCCATGCAGTGGAATCGAGCCTGGGATCTCAGGGCTGTAAAGGGAACTTCTTAACCTCTATATACAAATGTACAATCGACAGTCGATTGACTTTCGCCAAATCGGACTGAGGAAACAATGTTTTCCATTGGTCTTTCCAGTTGCTAATACTATCTATCGGTTGCAACTCCAGGAGCAACGTGAAATAAAGTGTCTTGCTCAAGGACATAACGCATCACCAGTCTGGGAATTGAACTCACAACCTCATGATGGCGAATCCAATTCTCTAACCATTCAGCCACATGCCTTCACAATACATAACGTTAAATATATAAATAAGCGCAGACGCCATGCTTGCATGGAAAAACGGACGTTAAATGACGACGATGATGATGATGATGTGGCTGTGTGGTAAGAAGCTTGCTTCCCAACCACATAGTTCCGGATTCAGTTCCACTGCGTGGCACCTTGGGCAAGTGTCTTCTACTTCAGGCCGACTAAAGCTTTGTGAGTGGATTTGGTAGACGGAAACTGAAAGAAGCCTGTCGTGTGTGTGTGTGTGTGTATATATATATATAGCTTGCTTCCCAATCACATGGTTCTGGGTTCAATCCCACTGCGTGGCATCTTGGGCAAGTGTCTTCTACTATAGCC
>JAOPUL010000839.1:33751138-33765968 GCA_027564515.1 Octopus rubescens | reverse complement strand
AGCCCTTCTCAAAACATGCTCGCCATCCCTCCTCATATATATATATATATATATATATATACACACACACACACACACACACACAAGCTAACCATCCAGGAGGGCAGTAACCCCCAATAACAGCTACTTTGTAGTAGTTGTTATTGAGACATTTATTTAACTCTATGAATGTAATTAAGTTATTCTGAAAATAATATTGATTTACAAAACTGAACAAAAATTCAAATTAGCCAGTTTCAAATTTAGCTTAAATCCTGTCTTCTAAAATATCTAGATCTCTAAAGGCTCTCAACATACTTTACTGAAATTCATAGCAGCCAAAACACAATTTCTGATTTATACAAAGTCTGTCTCTTTAAAATGGCAATAATTGCAGATATATGGGGCTTTAAAAGTTAGTGATAGTAACTCTAACAGCAAAAGTTAAAAGTGTTTGTCAAGGAAATAATATTTAATGCTGGAGTGTTCACCTCGGATACTTTAGTCAGTAAGACATTTTAAGGACTGAGCCACTTACAACACTGACACTGTAACTCAGTAATTCTGTATTATTGCCATCAATCCTTTTTATTTATTTTGGTTACCCTTTTTAGTCAGGGAGGAAGATATCCTGTCAATCAGAGACCTGACCAAAATGCTTACAACAAATTGGACTCCCTAAAGTCACTCAAGGTACAGGATGATGGTATTAAAGTGATGAGTTCCATCTACTACGCATGTAGGCCATGATGGTATTTGAAATCAGAATACAGAGCACTGGAACAACACAATGCACCCAGTCAGGTATTCTTAGAGTTCCGCCAATCCACTGCCCTAGATTGGTGCTTTTTTATTAATCTCAAAAAGATGGAAAAGTTAAGTTGAGTCCAACAACAATGCAGAATCAAAATAAATACCACAAAATATTCTATCCAAGGTTATTATGACTACCAATGTGCCACCTATATTATTATTAATTTATTAACAATGTCTTTCCTTGATAGTATATGCTGGAAATTTCAACAGAATAGCTGAAATTTAAAAATCTTTATCCTTTGTCAGCTCATGTAACAATGAATTCCTTAAAGAATTTCATTTAACTGTTCAACTTATAGGTCATTTTTTATGCCCATTTTAATTGTGGGCCCCTAAGAGTTTTCAACAAATTTCATCCGACCAAGAATCATTCATTCCCATTATACAAGGGTGGGCTGAAAAGTTCATAGGCTGACTATGAAGGAGTGATGCTAGAGCTATGAAATCTTGCATGCATTAATTTCAACTCTTATTGATAACACCATTGTTTCTTTCCAGGTAAACTGACATCTGAATGTTCAAAGAAGACCTCAAAAGTAATTAGTAGCGACTTCTCTTGAAAATCGACAAAATTTGGCATTATGGTGTTATCAAGTACCTGCAGAAAAAGGGTTTAGCCCCCAACGACATTCATGCCGACATGGTTGCTACATTAGGGGGCGACGCTCCAACTTTATCAACAGTGCAAAAGTGAGCAGCTGAATTTAGGAGGGGAAGGGAGAGTTTTGAAGATGACCCAAGGTCTGGACGTCCTGCAACTGCCACCACTGAGGAAAACATTGATCGTGCTCAGCACATGATGATGGATGACATGCGAGTGACTATAAATCAAATAGCCAATGCTATTAGCATATCCTGTGAGAGAGTTGAGAATATTCTGCACAATGAACTTGGCATGACAAAGGTTTCTACTTGGTGGGTGCCACATCTTCCAATACCCAATCAAAAGTGCACTAGGCTTATCAGTTCATGGGAAAATCTGACACTGTTTGCGGCAGATCCAGTTTCCTAACCCAGTATGAATGTTGTCATCATTTTGAGCCAGAGACAAAGAGACAATCTATGCGGTGGAAACACCCCTTCTCACCTGCACCAAAGAAGGCCAAAGTCGTTTCATCTGCCGGGAAGGTTATGGTCTCAGTTTTTAAGATGTAAACGGCATTGTGTTTATTGATTATCTTCAAGAGGGCCACACCATCAATGGAGTACTATGCTAACTTGATGAGGCAACTATGAAAGGCCATCAAGATGAAATGCCCAGGAAAACTGATGAAAGGGGTCTTGTTTCGTCAGGACAATGCTCCAGCATTGGTTTCAATAGCTGCTGTGCATGACTGTGGCATTGAACTGGTTGATCACCCTCCCTATTCTCCTGATTTAGCCCCATCTAACTATCATCTGTTCCCAAACATGAAAAAACACTTGGGTGGGAACCAGTATCGCAGTGATGATGATGTCATATGAACTGTTGATGACTTTTTTGACCAACAAGATGAAAGCTTCTTCACCAATGGGATCTAAGCTCTGCAACACTGATGGAAGAAGTGTGTGAACCGCAAGGAGGACTATGTTGAAAAATAAACCTCATTTGGTCACATTCCATGAAAGTATCATGGTCAGCCTATAAGCTTTTCAGCCAACAGCATCATAGATTGGCCAATTTCATTATGTGGATCATACAGTTTGTCCTCCAGTTATTGTGTGATGCTTGTGTCTTCATAGTTCATGTTTCCCTGAACATTACATCAGAACATTAAAACTACATAGGAAGATATAGAAAAAAATGCTTACATCCATATTTTTAGAATCCCAAGCTTCTTTGAAAATTTCCAACGAAGGGTTCATTAAATTTGGTACTGCTGTTACTTCTTTTGGACTGGACATGGTAAACACAGCCAGAGTTAGAATAAGAGTATTTTCATCAAGACCAGGTTTGTCTTCCGCTAGAACAAAGAACAAGAACTAGTTAAAACACTAATGTTACAAATGAGAGGAAGTGCAGATATATGAAAGTATGACTCTCTATTAGTCATGTATAAACATATGTAGACATGCAACATCAGTGATATTATAATTTAATTGGTATGTAATTAAAATGAATTTTAAGAGAGCAATTATTTGTTTTTCCAAACTTGAGCTGCAATCCATAATACAATATAGTGAACTAAACTGCTTGATGAATGAAATGTTAAAAAGGGCAATGTAGTTTACCTGGTTGAGAAAAATCTAATATAGTTGCTAAAGAACTCTGTAGCATTTTTAACCAGTCATTAGACACAGTATCTTCTTTGTTAAACTGAGAAGAGCATAGTGTTTTCAAACACTGCAGGCATGATGTGACAATGACTGGCGATTTCCGTTCAGCTGATCTAGCAGCAGTTTCACGCAAAACACTGGTAATCAGATACAAAATTGTGGGAAGAATCGTCACTGATCCTGGATTGTAAAATGAAAAGAATGATAATTCAAAATTAAAATTTTTCTATGTCACTTATAACAGAAGAAAAACAGAAGGCTGAGCAAAGTTTGTTACCAAGTCCCTCACTTAATTTGTTTGGGTTATTAGATCAAATAATATTACAAATGGATATGAAGTATTTCTTTGCAAATTTAAAACATTCTAGTTGATTAAATTGAATTTAAAAAATAAATATTAAATTTTAATGTCTATCAGAAAATAAAGCATTTTAAACAAATAGCTAAATAACATTTAGATAAAATACTTCAGACAAATGGTTTACCTGCAGGAGAACACAAATTTGGTAATTCTGCCATGACCAATACTACAGATGAGATTAACTGACAGGCTTCATCAGTCATCTTGGTAAGGTGGGTTGGAACTTGAAAGCCAGTATTAGCAGCAGTAGGGTTAAGGGCTGGAATCTGGCGCACAAGAACACACAAACAAACTTCTAAAGTAGCATATACTACAGATTTTCCCTTAATAATTTCGCCACTTTCTCCTCCTTCTCCTATCACATAGTTGCTATCAATGGTATCCATTGATTCAGTACTACCATCTTTGCTTGGTGTTTGCACACTATTTTCTAAAGGAAAAAACAAAAAAAGTTTGATTTGAATGATTTTTCTGAAAATAGGATTAATTGGATTAGAATTACTTTCAGAAAGTAAGCTGCAATTATATACAGAAAACATGGTAATAAAACAAGGTTTACAAAAAAAAAATGTAAAGAAGTCTTGTTCAGCCCAGAATTGAAAAAGTGGGTAACAAGTCAAAATATAGATATGTTATACATACGCCAGCTTCCATCACTACCTAAATTCTATCATACATTTCACTATGCGTACATGGGTGGTTGAGTCTCCTCCAGAACAGCATGTCAATGGCCATGATCCTTTGTTATCTCCTTTATGACATGCAACATGTTGAAATCAGTCTTCACCACTTTGACCAAAATCTTTCTCAGCCTCTGCTCTTCCATGGATTCCACTTATTTTGAGTGTATACTACTTTATACAGCTGCCACCATTCATATGCATCACATATCCATACCATTGCAGTCTTCTCTCTAGAATACCATATCTGCTTCTTACATTCAATTTTTCTCTCAACTTATTTGTGCTGTCATTCAGATACATTTAACATTAGACAGCCAGAGGAGAGTACTTGCTTCATTTTTTTCTAGTTTTCACAAGTCTTCTGCATTCAGAGTCCATGTCTTGCTACCATGCAGCATTGCAGTACTTGTTTTTACACCAGTAAACAAATATGCATATACAATTGGTTCTTGCGGTGTCACAGTTGCCCAATGTACTGCACAGAGGGACTGAATTTAGGATATGGTGATGAAACTGTAAACTTCATTATTTCTCTTACCACCTCCCATCCCTGTTAACATCCTTCACTTCATCTCTCTTTCAAAATGTTAAACCTGTAGCTGCTTCCACCAGCACTGTCTTTACTTCCTCCTCTGCCACCATCCCACCCCTATCACTGTCTGTCCCATCATACATTCACCAACACACTCTGGCCATTCTGTCATTGCTCTCTCTTCTATTTACCCCCTTGGCCACACTCTCTTGAACAAATGGGTACACTGTAGAGTAATGAGGAGTTTTCAGGCTTGAGGGACACAACAAAGATCACTCCTGCTGGCACCATAAAAGGCACACAGTATCTCAAAGTGGTTGGTGATCAACTAATCCATGCCAGCATGGAAGATGGATGTTAAAAGACGATGATGAGCAAAACATGGTCCTCTGACCCATTTAGGAGGACAATAACTGCTAATAAAAACTCAGCCATCCAACCCCATGATAGCCAGTTCAACCCTTGCCAGCATGGAAAGCAGATGTAAGATGGTGATGATGATGTAGAGATAGAACCCTTAGAGTTTGTACAAGTGATAAATTTGGAACTAACAGTTCAGTGTTTAATGCTCTCAGATTGATAACATAAATCCTAGTAATTACTGGAGGGGGGGGGGGGATAACTTGTGACAAACTACTGTCATACTCAGAGAAAATGTGTCCCTTACAAAATACTATGAGATTTAGTGATACCTTTCACCCCAACAACTCAGTCTGGTGAGATCAGATATATATATTAGAAAACATTTAATATAGGATTTTTTTCTTAAATTCCCCAAAGATGAAAAGAATTCAGTTAAAAAACAATGATTTAATTTCTTACCTTTGGTTTTTCTCCCTTCAGTATCAAGATTCTCATGGCTAGCTTTAATTACTTGTTTCACAACTTCCATGACCAGTAAATGGGTCTGAACATTTTCTCTTGTAAGCAGAATCCTAGAACAAGAACACATTTGATTGAAAAAGTATTTAAAGAATAGGTTCATGCAGGATACAGAAAAGCCTAAAAAAGAATTGTATACATTTAAGGTTCTCAAATGGAGAAAGGAAAGAACAAGCAATTCATAAAAGTTATCAAAGAGTATTTTTCCATTCAAGCACATCTACTAATACAAATAATTCAACCAGTTAACTAATTAAACTGACTACAACTCTTACACATTATTATTATTATGTCATCGTAATTTTATACATAAGTTATGTAAAATGTTTTCTATTCTGGAAAACAATTGGAATTTTTGAATATCAAGGAAGTTTTAAGAAGTTACCTGTGCATCACATTAAGCAGTTCTTTAGCCAGAATCATGTCTTCTCCAATTTGTTTTCTTGGCCATTTTGTATCCAATAGAATATGCAAAGCTCGCAAACAAGTATTAACAGTTTCCTCAGAAAGCAAAGATGTTGGACAGCAAAGAGACTCCATGCAAATTCCTATAAAAACAAATATAGATACAAATTTATTAAACTTCATACAAGCAAGTATCCAAATATTTTAGTCAAGTATCCAAATATTTAGTCAAGGCATTTTTATCTATATCTCCATACTGTTTCTATATATTAAAAATTTTTTTTATATTTTTCTCTTGACAGATGAAATCACATAAATATATGGTCTACTGAATGATAATTTGTCAAACTATTGTGTTTAAATAATGGTTCGTGGCCTACCCAATGTACATTATGTAACATTCTTAGCTTTCAACTCAAACCTGAGACAAACCATTACACTAACCCTTCAACAAGAGCTTTTTTAATCTTAAATCCATTTCTTATAACATTCCAACAAAAATATTTGCCTTTAGTATTTTAAAATGATATATTACTAACGGACATACCCAGCGTTGCTCAGGCTGTCTATTTTAAATTAATATTCATGATTCGTCATAGCTGTCTCATCATATATGCATGTAACTTGTCTACTTGGGCTTTATACATTGTTCAGGTTTCAGCTCCATATAGCAGGGAAGATAGCACTATAGCCAGGTACACCTTACATTTGACACATATACATATATCTATATATATGTAAAACAGTGGATGTCTGTGTGTAAATAAGTGTCTAACCAGGTAGCTTCTACAATTTTCAACCAATTTTCGTCAAATTGGAGAGGGTTTTTGAGAAAAGAATTATATACAAACAATCTCCGACACATAAGTAATTCACGTGTCAAATTTGACGAAAATCGGTTGAAAATTGTAGAAGCTAACTGGTTAGAAACTTACACACAGACATCCACTGTTTTATATATATAGATGAAGAATAAGATTTTAAATTATTTCATAAGGTGACGGGAAAAATATATTTCTTAATTAAAAAACATTGCAGCATTTTATCCATCCCCCTTTGCCATCATTGTTTTTAGAAAATAATTATGTTTAATTTTTAGACATTTTTATTTTGACCAGAGTTTTGCTATTCTTCAGAACTTTTCATGATTTTGCTGAAATATTTTCTAAAGCATCAACTTCAGTGGTCCCTTAACTGTGTGCTTCCAACAACACAAATTTTGTGATTTCTTAACATGTCATGAATGACGGTATTACTAAGTTGGGATACTGGAGTTACTGTTGTCTTCAACACAATAGTGTCTTCTAATATATAGTGTCATGTGGTCAACTCTTCTAGATAAGGCTAAAATGAAGATGTACTGGGGAAGGGGTGTAAAGCTGTGGATGAAACAATCTATGAATCCTAACTAATCAAAGCTGTATTGAATTCAGAAAAGTTGGTTCATTGCTGATTTTAAAATTTGAATTTTAAATATTCATAGAAAGATTTTACAGATAATATGACATAGTAAATTTTATAGTTTGTTTTACTAAGGCCATGCTGGAGTACCACCTTTGTAAGGAAATTTTAAATAGTTACTTATGAAATAAGAAATTATATATGGTTTTTGTCTTGCTATATATTTTTTTAAAAGTTTCTTGAAAATATAAAACTGAAATTAGACAACCAGTAATAACAATGAAAACTGTTATATATTTTAATAGGCAAAGGCATGACTATGTGGTTAAGAAGTTTGTTTCCCAACCAAATGGTTTTGGGTTTAGTCCCACTGTATGCACCTTGGGCAAGTGTCTTCTATATAGCTCTAGGCTGACCAAAGCCTTATGAGTGGATTTGGTAGACAAAAACTGAAAGGAATTTGTCGTGTGCGTGTGAGAGAAAGAGTGTTTGTGTCTCCTTAACTTGACATCACATGATAGTTGTAAATGAGTGTCACTGTCATACAAGCAGTGCCATTCATTTCCAATATTCTGAGAAAACATGTTTGGCCATGGGGAAATACTACCTTGCTTGGAAGCAGGTGAGGGTTGGCAACAGGAGGGGCATTCAGCTATAGAAAATCTACCTCAATAAACACCATCCAACCCATGCAAGCTTAGAAAAAAATGGACGTTAAAGCGATGATGATTTTACAGATAAAATATTTATCATTATCATCAAGTGCAGCAGCATAATTATTTTTAATTACTTTTTGAGCAATCCTTAAGTGAAAATGTGATGATCTTTCAATTTTGAATATTAATATTAAATAAACAAAATGTAAATACACACCCAATATTAAATATAGTCTATCTGCATTGACTTCTTCTGGTTTCATATTGGCTGGCATTGTTGAAGCAAGTGGGAAATTTTTGGCCGATTTGTTACTTTCTCCACCCAATTCACGATTGACACTTAAAAAGCCAGCTTCATTTAGCCAAATTGACAGAGCATAAAGAATTGGGGGCCATGACTTTTTGTAATGTATGCGAGATGAATCCATGGTTTCTGCTTGATAGAATGTACCACCTTCGGGAGGAAGTTGGCTGGAATATTCTAAAATAAAAACAAAAATAAAGATCAATTAGCTGAAAATTTAAACTGATAAGTAATGGGAAACAATGTCAATATTCTCTACTACTTCTCTGAAAGTGACTAGCATTTGTACTGAATCAGAACTTAAAACAGGTAGCTCAACAGAATGTTATTTTATGACAATTATATACCATTTTTGTTTGAAGTATAACATTTTTAGTCTTTTGATTTAAAAAGAATGTTTAGGTTTATTTTTCAAAGTAATAGAGATTTAACTGTTTTTTTTTTATTAAATCATAAAAACTTTTTAAAAGTTTACCTGGTGGTAAAGAGAGTAATGCATAATCTTTCAAAGCTGACATCCAGTGCTCACTTAAGTTTGATAACTCTGGTTGCACCAAACTGAGTAGACTCTCAACAGGAAAATCTTGCACATCTAACTCTTCGAATTTCAAACTAGCATTAACTCCTGCCTTTTCTTTGTCACGTTTTACAGCAACAATATAAACCTAGAAATAAGCAAATTTTATATAAAGTAATAATTCAATTATTTTGTTCCTCATATCCTTCATCCAAACAGTTCTTAATTTTTATATTTTACTTTTTAAAATTACATTTTTAACAGAATAGTAAAGAGAAAACTAAAATAAAATAAAAATAAATTTTCTTGTGGAAAGAATAATTAATACCAATGAAAGAGGTTTATCCAAAATGAAACAGAACTTTCTAAAAAAAAACAAAAAAAAAACATTTCTTTACTTAAAATATAATCAGGCTTGTCTCCTTCAGGATAGCTACCACCCTCCTTGGTGGCCTTTCAGGGTGGATTTCAATTTTGAGAAACTAAAAAAAAGGCTGCCAGAGCCAAATCCAGTGACTATGGCTGCTGGGAGTACATCAATCACATGCTTTGGCAAAAATACATAGATAAGGTGTGTCATGTGATCAGGTGTTGTCAAGGCTCAGCATCCTGGTTTTGTCTGTGCATGCCTTAAGGCTCTTTCTTTGCACTGCTTTTGTCAAACACTCCAGGATATCAAAACATTTTATTAACCACCTCACCATGTGGAACAAACTATTGATGATACCCTTTACATTTGAACAACTGCAACATGCCTTTTTTTTTTATATCAATGATTATTCAAGTCACTACGACTGCCTTTTGGTTCAACATAGCAGTGCATCTATGTTTTGTCACCTGTAATGACACTCTACAGAAAGATTTCAGCAACATTAAAACAAACAGCTCTAGCTTCAGTTTTCTTTTTGCTCATTTGTCAGCAGACATGGCACAAATTTTGTGACAATACAATATTGTTTTCTATTAAAATCATGTGGCACAAACTTTTACAGATGCCAAATTCTTCAGAAACTTGATGACAACTTTGTGATGAATTTTATAGATTACGACACACATTTTCACAATGCAAGATTGTTGTTAATTGTAATGGGTGGTTGTTCTAATTTACAATCATCTTCAGTGGATGTTCTTCCTGTTTTGAAATGCTGATACTACATATGGCTCAAACAGTTCTCTCTATTCTGATCCGCTTGTGATAGCACAAAAGGTTTTTCCCAATCTAAAATAGAATTTCATGAAACAACATTGTTCTTCCAAATCCCTTATGACAAATGACACACAACAAACCACCAAGTGTAAAATAAACATATGCTTACTCTAGCATATGTAGATTGTTGATGAGGCTATTATCGGATTGAAGGTCAAGGTCACCCATACACAGCACTAACCATACTGTGCTGGGTGACTGGTTGGAGTCCTGATTTAAAAGTTTGGTTTCATTTTGCACA
Organism: Octopus rubescens; assembly: GCA_027564515.1. Lineage (NCBI taxonomy): Eukaryota > Metazoa > Mollusca > Cephalopoda > Octopoda > Octopodidae > Octopus > Octopus rubescens. The sequence continues at coordinate 33,755,728 of JAOPUL010000839.1, read as the reverse complement.
GATCTCATTTTATTATTAGTAGTATCATTGAGTTCTAATTCCACTGAGATCGATTTTGCCTTTCATCCATTCAGGGTCATTAAAATAAGTACCAGTCAAGCACTGGGGTGAATGTAATCGACTAGCTCCCTCCCACAAAATTTCAGGCCTAGCGCCTATACAAGAAAATTATTATTAGTATCATTATTTATTTAGTCTGAGAAAGAGGAGTAGTGCTCATAGATAATATAGAGACTGATAGACTTGGAGGTCTCAGTTTGTTCAATTCATGTACAGTTTGCAAATCAATAATTAGGATTTCAAAAGGATGTAATTTTTGGGAGATGAGGAACAAAGTAGTACAAGAGAAAGAAGTGATAAGAAGAGAGGCTTTATGTTAAGTAGATTTAGCATGAGGAAATTCACAGTCAGCAAGTTCAGACATTAATGTAGCAACAAAAGAAATATTTCATATATACTGGTGTACAAGTTGATGTAAAATGTTGGTAAGAATAGATGTGTCAGTCAGGTGGGTTGATGAACACTACTTTAGTACTAGTGGAGAGCATATTTGGGCTTTGATTAGATCATGTTGTTCTTCAAAGTTGAAGAACTTAAATCTGAAGAGGAAACCAACATTTGTAGGGTGTGTGTGAAATTAAACAGTGAAAAATGATAGCTTACTTCAGCCCAAGCTTTAAGAACAGACAATTTTTCCATTGTTGATGCACTTTCATTATAGAGCAATGGAGTAAATTTGCCAGTTTTTAGTTTGGCAAGTGAGGATACAAGTAACTGATGGACACGTCTCAAGTCATTCAAATCCCGTGCCACACCACTACCAATCCAAGTACTGCACACCTGTAAAAAGGAAAATACAGTTAAACCAAACATTAAATTATATAGAGGCATACATTTTTTGTATTGAGAATTATTCAAAGAAACCTTTAAAAGGTAAATTAAGCAGAAACAAATTTTCATTAAAATATTCACTTTAAATATTTCCAATAATTTCTCAGTGAGTAGCAGAAAAAATGTGACACAAAAATACCAAAACAAGTAATGACAAAAATTGAAACAGATTGTGAATAAAAACTAATCAGTAAGTTGTGACACAAACTTTTTCAGTAGGTTATGATACAAAAGTCTTTTCAATAATTTGTGATTTGATTGTGATATAGCACAAAAGCCTTTCAATAAGTCAAGACAGAAATAATTTAATTAGAAAAATATTGACCTCCATCTGCCCAGTTCAAGTGGCGTCAATATTTAAATGGAAACAAAAAAAAATGCTGTGGAACAAACAACAACTGTAGAGATGGTATAGTCAATTAAACTGACTCCAGTACTTGAGTCATACATTGCTCAATCATCAATCATAGAATGATGAATGACAAAAACTGAACTGAGGGATTTGAGTTCTGAACAAAGGAGATTGAAAAAGCTACTACAAAATATTAAGTTTAACATTCCATTGATTCTATAATAAAAACAAGAATATTACCTCACAAGCAGCAGCTGTCACATCAGAAGGTGTTTCAGGAGAGAACGCTGGACGTAGAGCAGCACCAACCTATAACAACAGTAACACAGTGATAGTACATAAACAATATTCCATTCTATACTGGGCACGAAGGCCTGGAATTTTGGGGGAGGGGAGTAGTCGATGTTATCGACCCCAGTTCGTATAACCCATCATATTAATCTAAGATTGTTTTTATTATAACTGAAAATAAAAACAAACATTAATATAATCTTTCCTAATATCAATGTATTGACTCCTATAAGTTTTGCTTCAGAGCCAGAAAATATGCCTTTCAGCAATAATAAGCTTCTTCTTCGGTCTCATTGAGGACATTATAGTCTCTTTTATATCTATGAGGTTTATTTCCTCCAATATTTTAGGGTATCCCATCATAGAGACACTTCTAATATTCACAATCCTTGCTTTAAACACGAAGAGATCAATTATTACTTTACTATAAGTAGAGTCTTTGTGCTTCTTTGTTGTAGCCAGGCTAGCTAACAGGCATCTTAACCAGGGTTCAGTTTAATTGAGATCAAACACTATTAATTTTCTAAATCCTATTGCTAACACCATTAAAGATAATTATTATTGCCAAATAGATTGTATATGTATACTTTCCTCGAAAGTGGGAGGACTTGTTCAACTCCATCCTGGAGCAAAGTGTTTATCAAAGTAAGACATGTTCCCTTGCTTCCACTGGACTTAATTGAATAATGAAGTAAAACTACAGTCACATGCATCATATATCTTAACACAGAAAAAGCAGCCTAGTCTTCATCACATGACCTTCGGGTTCAGTCACATGACACTGTCATGCAAAATACACCAAACTACAATAATAAAACACCACCACCACTACTACTACTACTACTACTACTACTACTACTACTACTACTAAAGAAAACAAAACAGAAAAAGAAAATGAAAGAGGAAGAATATTTCTAGGGTTTCCTATTTTCAGATTTTATTTTTTGGTGGGCACCAGTTTTGACCTATAGTTTGACCTATAATTTTTGGTGGGCACCAGTTTTGACCTATTGTTGACACCTAGTTCTTTCTTTTTCTTTTTTTCTTCTTTCTTCCACCGCATAACCCATCCCATTACCAGCTTTGAAAATGACCATACAAGCACTCACCCTCTTCTCCCTCTTTTCTTTCTTCTTCCACCACACAATTCATCCCACTACCACCACACAAATTGACCATAGCAGTTTGAAATTGGAATGGAATCAAAACGATCCTGATGAGATTAAAAAATGAACTAGCTCTGTTGCACAAGCAATAAAATGCATAACATGCAACAAAATGCATAATTTTCAAATCGAAACATATGTCGATCTAATGGATAAATTTAAAGTGACTGTAAAATAAATGAACATGTTTAAATCTCTATTCTCCTCATTATTGTTATCATTCCCACCTTGTTATTATATTATTTATAATTAACAATTTAATTGTAACAATTAAATTAAACTATTATTCACACGATGGTGATAATGTAGCCTTGAACAGAAAAATTGGATTTGCCTAGCATACTGCGACTACCAAATGCTAATACGACAGTTATAACAATTATAATAGTAATAATAAATGTATAAAGATATTAGCATAGAGTTATTAGAGATATTAGCTTAAGTTAACCAACAACGAACACCAAATTGTGTCAACAAGGAAACCACCTGAATAAAAAGCCTTTTATCCCTCATAATCTACATTTATATTTATATATATATATATATAACACATTAAAAAGACTCGTGCTGGTGACATGTTAAAATACTCATGGCGGCGACATGTTAAAAATACCCATACCGGTGACACGTTAAAGGCACCCAGTACACTCTCTGGAGTGGTTGATGTTAGGAAGGGCATCCAACCATAAAAACCATACCAAAATGGACTAGAATCTGGTGCAGCTCCCCAGCTTGCCAGTCTCCAGTCAAATCGTCTAACGCAGAAGTGAGGAACCTTTTCATGTTGGAAGACCGCATTAAGTTAGTTGTAATCTGATAAGGCCACATTCAAGAAACTTCAATTAGATATTCTTTAAAATTTATACATTATTTTATAAATATCTAACTACTGTGTACTAATTAACTTCCAAAAATGAAAAACAATAGTTAATTTTTTAAGATAACTAACCTTTTAATGGCCTAAAAAGCTGCATGCTGCCTTAAGGCCGCTGGTTCTCCACCCCTGCTTTAACTGTTGGTTCGGCTTCCGCCGCAGATAGCAATATTGTTATATTTAATGTCATCACTCGGAACCCAGATCATTGCAACTGAGAGGTGTCAGCCGATCAACAGAGAATAAATGCAACGCATTTGATCGATGCATTATTTACAAAAGAATCGTCTTCGTAACTCGGAGTGGCGAGGATCGTCTAGTTATCCTTAAGGATGATAGATAACCTATGCAGTGACTTTGTTTAAAGTGAGGAAGTCAACAGCATGCAGTCAACGTGACACTCTTGTCCGTTATCACCTAATATGGATTTTCGGGACACACCTCATACAAGCCTGGATTCCATTATCGTCGTCCGTCAGAGGATCTTCTAGTCATCCTTGAATGAGATGTAACTTGTGCGGTAACTTTGTTTAAAGTGATTAAGGGTTGCACACAGTCAACCTGACTCTCCTGTCTGTGACCATTTTTAATCCAGTGACAAAACCAGGTCGAGACAACTGGGGATGGAGACAGATGCAGTGGATGACCAAATTGTTTTACTTGCCTCATCTTCCTCTCTACACTCCATAATACGTTGCTGCAGCCGCGTTCCCCTCCGTCAAACAATGAAAGTTTCTTCCAGAGAGTCCAACGGATCCAATCTTCACAAGTATAGGTAGGCAAGCCCAAAGGTGCTAATTAACCCATAACTGGGACCCTTATAGGTGCTACTACTCTGGGTCAGAGTAGACCTGGGTGGCTAAGAAGTGTTTCCGCGCTCCTCAAAACCCTGGAACTCCCGAATAACGTACCGCTACCGGATGCAGTTTAAAGTCATACACAAGACATACATTTTTATACATACACAGCTACACATATGTATTTAATATATGTACACACACATACACATACATGTA
>JAOPUL010000839.1:33713054-33725594 GCA_027564515.1 Octopus rubescens | reverse complement strand
AATGTGCAGGTAGTTCAGCAAAAGCTGAACGCTCATACGTCGAAGACGACGGGAGAGTCCATCACATATATATATATGTACATTTGTACATGTTTGTGTATGTTTGTGTCTCCTTGTCTTGACATCACCTGGTAGTTGTAAATGATTGTCATTGTCATACAAGCAGTGCCAATCGTTTCCAATATTCTGCAAGAACATGGGGGGGGGGATATATATTTTCAAGCATGGAAACAGGTGAGGGTTGGTGACAGGAAGGGCATCCAGCCGTAGAAAAATCTGCTTCAGTAAACTCTGTTCAAGCCATGCAAGCATGGAAAAGTGGATGTTAAAATGATGATGATGATGATGGTGATGATGATGACGATAATCATGATCATGATGACGATAATCATGATCATGATGATGTTGATAACGATGATGATGATGATGATGGTGGTGGTGATGATGATGATGGTGATGGTGATGATGATGGTGATGATGATGATGATGATGATGGTGATGATGACGATGATGACGGTGATGATGACGATGATGATGACGATAATCATGATGATGATGACGATAATCATGATCATGATGACGATAATCACGATGATGATGACGATAATCATGATCATGATGACGATAATCATGATCATGATGACGATAATCATGATGATGATGACGATAATCATGATGATGATGATGGTATACATATGCACTTCCACACACACAAACATACACATTATTTATTATATATTCTGGACTGCATCCAAAGAAAACCCATTTAACTGATTAGCATAAATCATTCAGAGATATGTTCCAGCTTCTGGCTCACAAGCATGCTGTCTCTACTCTTTCTGTCTTTTCTATCATCACTACTATGCCTCTGTTCCTTGGTGTTGGCCTGTCTTGTGCTTCCTCCACTCATGCACCCCCTATCTTTTTGTCTCTCTACTCCTTTTATCACGTTTGTTGTATCCACCCCCTCACCCCCACCCCACACTCCAAAGCCCTGAACTAACCACTAAATCCAGTCCTTCCTGTATTGGTAATGCCATTAACAACAGAGAAAGTGAGAAATATTGTCAGTTCATTTAATATTTGTTTTTATTCCAGAAGAATTGAACTGACAAAATATTCCAAGACCTTCTCGCTGACAGAACGTGTTTAAAAAAAAAAAAGAAAAAAAAAAGAAAGAGACAAACACCAAAAAATAAATAAAAATCTGTCTGGTTTGATGAAGTATTTAAATAATCCTCTTTTAATTTTGAATGACTTGACTCATTACTAATTTCGTCACCGAAAAAACTGTACGAAAGAATGATCATCACTTTGTCGGAAGAATCCTTACCCCCACCCCAACCCCGCCACAAACCCCCCGTGAATGATAATTGAAGCATCCACTACATCAAAAGAAACATTCCAACTACTACTATAAGGATTAAATGTAGCCATTTACAAAGCTGTTGAAAGCAATCAAGAGGGCATTCAATAATCTCATGATCAAAAAGGAGGTGGGGGTGGAGAGAAAAGAAAGAAAAGAAAGGAGAAAAAAACAAACATTGTCGAAGAAATGAAAATGTTTGAAATTACTGGATACAGGAATTGTTTACTCGCAGAAACTGTCCTTTCTTGTTCTGCACAATATAATTCCTCCAACTTCCATCAAAGTGGAACGACCATTCTCAACAGTAGGAAGGATTCTTTGCTATAAAACTGCGAACAAGTTTGAGTGACAGCCAACATCATTATCATTAACGATATCATCATCATCCTTTAACGTCCGTTTTTCCATGCTGGCATGGGTTGGACGGTTTGACTGGAGCCGGCAAGCCGGGCGCTAGTACCATGCTTCCGTCTGGTTTGGCTTGGTTTCTACAGCTGGATGCCTTCCTAACGCCAACCACATTTACAGTGTGTGCTGGGTGCTTTTAACCTGCCACCGGACTTTCGACGTGCTTTTAACGTGCCACCAGCACTGAACTGTTGACGCTCGGGTGCTTTTAATGTGCCACCGGCAATGGACTTTCAACGCTCAGGTGCGTTTAACGTGCCACCAGCACCAGACTTTTGACGCTCGCTTCCCATACCATCCACATTTACAGTGTGTGCTGGGTACTTTTAACGTGCCACCGGCACTGGACTCTTGACGCTCGCTTCCCATACCATCCACATTTACAGTGTGTGCAAGGTGCTTTTAACATGCCACCGGCACCGGACTTTTGACGCTCGCTTCCCATACCATCCACATTTACAGTGTGTGTGCTAGGTGCTTTTAACATGCCACCAGCACTGGACTTGATATAAGCTTCAAATTTGAATGAATTGTCTTTTTTTTTATTCATTGTAAACACCATCATCTCTATATAAACACCTTCTTATATATCTATAGTTCTATATAATAACAACACTTCTAAAAATACCTCATATATACTGGTTTATTAATTCAAAAATAGACTGGAGTCTGATGCAGCTCCCCAGCTTGCCCGTTTCCAGTCAAACCGTCTAACCCATGCCAGCATGGAAAAACAGACGTTAAATGATGATGATGATGACAATGATGATGAAAATGCATTTCAACAGAAATATGGTAACAAAAGGGTTATATGCCATAGAAACAAGGATAAGCTCTGGCTTAACGGGCCTATAGGCTTAAGAGAAAATAGCAACTTTTAACTAAGTTAGTTGGAGGAAAGAAAATGTGAGAAACTAATTAATCTAAACACATCAGAAGAAATATTTTTCAAACTGAATAATATTTGTAAATGACAATGTTTAGCTCTTCAAGAAAAATACTTGTCTTACTTGTTCTTTCATGGTCCCATGATATTGACTTCATGTTCATTAGAAAATATTAAATTATAGCTGACAGGTATACAATAAACTAACTATTGTTTTGAAGTCTGGCTTGTATAACAACTATATTCTACTAGAATAGAAGATTTGCAGTTGATTAATTTATTCATATTTGCTTCTGATTCACCTTTGCACTCTTGAAAATTGAAAAATTAATGACACAATATAATTTGCTTATTTCCCTGTAGAATATTCATTGAGATGATTTACAAAAAATAGAAATATACCCTTTGTATGATCATGGCAGGCATATTAATTTGCAATCATTATTACTTATTTATTACCTTTTTAGCTGTCTAATTTAGAAGCCTACCAGATAGAAGTAATAACTTATATTTTTAGAAGTGACTTTCTGCTCCATATTCTTTTATAGGCACTGATTAAACTAAAGCTTATTTTTATTCATTCATCAGAAGTGTTGGATCAATGAAATATGAATCTGTAATGCAGCAGTTGGTGATCTACTGCTTTATTAGTGAACCAAATATTATAGGTACTAATTAGGAATATTTGCTTGAGGAAATAAACCAAGTTTAACATTTTGCCTCCTTGTTCAAGATTTTAATTGTATTAATGTTTATAATTAGGATTTTTCTCAATCACAATGGTGAAATGGATAAAGGATTAGACTTCTAATTTGTTGGGTATAGGCTGATAATTCTTTGGCATGTAATATGTTGGGCAGAATACTTAACTTGTATAAAACTTGAAGTTAAATTAAGAAAATTGAATTAAGAAGTAATTATTAAGATTTATATAAGCACTCTATAGACTCTAGCATGGAAAACGGATGTTAAAAAATGATGATAATATGGATGAATGTATCTCTGATAGACATTTTAAAAAGTTTGTAAGTTGATGTTAACCACAGTGTTATGGTCTGAAATTTAAAGTTGTTTTTGAGGTCACCGCTCCATTAGCTCATTAAACTTTTCCTTTAGCCTTTTAATCTTTCTCTGTTAAAAACAAAAAAAACACCACTAAGCATTACACATAAAAAATTAAATGTAAAAGTTTAAATTATTCCACAGTTCACTCCAAGTCAAACTGAGACCAGAAGCATATTACAATAACAATAGACAAGATATGTCATTCTACAGTAGGGGAAACGTCTGAGTGGGTGACAGAGAATTCAAATCCACTGCAAAGCATTTTATTGTAATTATACACAGAATATATTATTCTACATTTCCCTAGCTCCTATAGTTGTTGCGAATAGATAGATTAGATTTTCTAAGAAAGGTCACTCATTGGTAAACACCTCTGTTCATAAAAGGTCAAACAATTGAAAACTATTTACTGCACATATGTGTGGAATAAATGAATATTTATCCATGTTTAAAAAATGTCTATCTCATACTATATATATTCTTGGTCATTTACTAGTAGCATGAATTTTTTCCATTATATGTGTCAATTTCTGGTGGTAACTTAGCTCATGTGCAACATGGCCTGGAACTACTTTTCTCAGTTTTTCATTTCTAAAATGAACTGTTATGTACGAAATGTAATCTTGATTTAACATTCTCTACTTCTCCCTCTTTGTCCTTCAGCAAACCTACTGCAATTCTATCTTCTGCGGTCTCAATATATGGAATACTCTTTCTGTAGCTATGAGGGTTAGCTGAAAAGTTCATAGGCTGACCAAGATACTCTCATGGAATGCAACCAAATGAGGTTTATTTTCCAACATAGTTCCCCTTGTGGTCCTCACACTTCTTCCATCGGTGTTGCATTGCTTGGCTTCCATTGGTGAAGAAGCTTTCATCCTGTCAAAAGAGTCATCAACAGCAGATATGATGTCATCATCACTGCGATACTGCTTCCCAGCCAAATGCTTTTTCATGTTGGGGAACAGATGATGGTCAGATGGGGCCAAATCAGGAGAATAGGGAGGCTGATCAACCAGTTCAAAGTCACAGTCATGCACAACAGCTATTGAAACCAAGGACTTGTGTGCTAGAGCATTGTATTGATGAAACAAGACCCCTTTCATCAGTTTTTCAGGGTGTTTAGTCTTGATAGCCTTTCGTGACTGCCTCAGCAAGTTGGCATAGTACTCTCCATTGATGGTGTGGCCCTTTTGAAGATAGTCAATAAACACAATGCCTTTTTCATCCCCCCCAAAAAACTGATGCCATCACCTTCCCTGCAGATGAAATGACTTTGGCCTTCTTTGGAGCAGGTGATGGATTGTCTCTTAGTCTCTGGGTCAAAGTGGTAGGATATTCGAGTAACGACGTGTCACACACAATTACTGATTTCCAAAAGAGACACTCAGAGTAGTCTCCCTTTGTTTATCATTGGGACTTGGGTTTCAAAAACACCAGATTACTTTTACATAGAGGCTTTGGGCATGCGTAGTGTTAACCAAGAGGGCGCTGTTAGGTCAGCGTGCCAAAAAGCAATTTCCCTTAAGGCAGTTGCTGCTAGCTTCTCATAGAAGACAGATGTATGTTAGCCAGCTCTTAAAATGAACTACATGTGGGAGAAGTTGCAGTCTTCTTCACTTTCATGCTGAACTGATAAGACATGATGGTTCCACTAACATTATTCCACTGTTTCTACTGTTATGTTCTGGATTCGATTGAAGACCTGTAAATAAAGTATTATATTAACAAGATTGAGTTATGACTTATTTCTACACGCAGCCTACAAAAGAATTCATTCTACCTTCAGCCATCTTACATACTGACCTAACAGTGCCTTCTTGGTTAACACTACACATGCCCAAACCCGGTGTATAAAAGGAAGTAATCTGGTGTTTTTCAAACCCAAGTCCCGATGATAAACAAGGGGAGACTACTCTGAGTGTCTCTTTTGGAAATCAGCAATTGTGTGTAACACATCGTTACTCAAATATCCTACAGTAGCTCTGCCTATGTCAACGACCTCCTAATTGCTAGTCCCACTCTTGAGTCACACAAACTACACTTGACACACCTCTTTCAGCGTCTGACTGCTTAATAACATCAAAATCAATCCTTCCAAGTGTGTTTCCGGCTTGGACTCTTTGGAATTCTTGGGACATGTCATTGATAGCGAAGGAATACGTCCAGTTCCAGAGAAGGTAAAAGCAATCCAGGAGCTGATCCCTCCAAAATTGCTTCGACAATTCCGTCATTTTTGGGGATTAATTCACTTTTATTGGTGTTTCATCCCAAATTGTGTGGATTAAGTTGCTTCCCTTGACTCAACTTTTATGTAACAAAAAGGACGCTCCCATTTCTCTTTCTACAGCTGAAGTGCAATCGTTCAAGGCTGTCAAAGTGGGTCTGGAGACACGTGTCTCCAAACCCGTTGAGATGGACTGAGTACCTACATATCATCTTGTTAGGTTGTTGCTCCTTCGTTAAAGCGGATCTGGGTTATTCAACAGCTGAACTTCTGTATGGAGTACCTTTATCTTTGCCTGGCCAGAAGTTGGTACCTACAGATTCATCCAACCCGGATTTTACCTTGTATGTTGATCGTTTGCGGTCATACTTCTCACAAGTTCCACCGATGAACACTCGGTCACAAACAATTAAATCTGCAGTCCCACAGGACATTGCTTCGTGTACCCACGCTTTCTTACGGGTTGACTAGGTGAAAGGCCCTCTCACACCTCCATACACAGGACCTTATCGTGTCCTCAAACAAACAGACAAGACCTTTACTATAGACATTAATGGTAAAAGAGAAACTGTATCTGTGAACAGATTAAAGGAAGCATTTTCGGATACTCTCAAACCAGAGCCTCACACTCCTCCCACATTCACTCCACCTCCACAAATACCTTCTGCACCACATCAAACTTCACAAGCGCAAACTGCCCCACGTTCTGTACCTTACCTGACAAGAAGTGGCCGGACAGTGCATTGGCCTAAGAAACTGTCAAAAACTGTTTACATTTAAAACAAACTGTTTATATTTAACATAAACTATGCCTATCTAACATAAACTGTCTATCCTTTTTTACATACTTGTATTTTTGTACAAACTGTTTACATTTTGCACATGCTATTTTTTTCTTGTACGTTTGCCTTGCATTTTTAGGGTTGCATGTTTTCACCCACTTAATTTTTTAACCTGTTGTCAGTTTGCATGCTTTTGCCTACATGCCTTGTCGTTCTTCATGAATGATGCATTCTACCACCGTTGTCGATATCTCATAATCTTTTTTCTAGTTCGTCCTTGCAGTTCTAGGCAGAGGGTACTGTAGTATATTCGAGTTAACGATGAGTCACATAATTGCTGGCTTCAAAAAGAGACACTCAGATTAGTCTCCCTTTGTTTAACATTGAAACTTGAATGTTGAAAAACACTAGATTATTTCCCTTTAAGGCCAGTAGCCGCTCGCATCTCGTGGTAGACAGACCTATGTTACCCAGCTTTTAAAATGTGCTACACATGGGTGAAGTTGCCGTCTCATTCACCTTCATTCTGAAGTGATATGGTGTGATGGTTTCACTGATATTATTCTAAATTTTATGTTCTGGATTCAATTGAAGACCTGAAATAAATGTATTATGTTAACAAGATCGAGTTACGACTTTATTCTACACGTAGCCTACCAACAATTCATTCTTCCTTCAGCCATCTTGGATCTTGTTACATTTTCTTCTAAAACATTTGGCCTAAAATAAATAGCATATGACTCTCCAAGAGTAATATAATAATTATTTGTTGCAAAAATCAAGTTACATTCTTTTGGTGTTTGTAATTATTTTCCATTAACTTAGGTTAAAATAATTGTTCTCTGATTACTTGAATGTGTAAATCAGGAAAATTAAAGCAATGGGGGAAATAAAACTATTATGTACAAGAAAGAAAAGATAATTGCTATTATGTACAAAAAAGAAAAGATAATTGTTATAGATATCTGATAATGGGATAATGAGAACTGATTAAGAAACAAACAGATATGGCTGACAGAAACCAAGGGAGAAGTAGAACAGGTTTGGAAAATAAAGTTGATTCAAGAAAGTGTAAAGTAATAAAAGAGAATGGCTAAAATAAGATAGGCACATGTGAAAAAGACTAAGAACTATGCTTAAAAGCATTAATTATAATTAAATATTTTAAAATATTTACTTACTGGTTGTATGCGGGCATAGAGAGATGCTGCATCATGTTCCAATGCACCAGATCCAGATGCACTGTTTGGTTGTAGCTACAATGATAAAGCAGATAAAGAGCTGTAACAATTACATACATACATACATACATACGAAATTAAGATAAACACAAGTTTATATTATTAGTTCCTATGTATATTTTATCCTTATGGTTCATAGGAACTAATAATATAAATTTGCGTTTATCTTAACGTCTACATTTGCTCTGTATTTCATAACTAGTAATACTACTAAGTATAGTACTACTTAGTAGTATTACTAGTTATGAAATTCCAGTCTGCTTTCAGTGTAGAAGTTAAGTATAGTACTACTTAACTTCTATACTGAAAGCAGACTGGAATATGATAAACATAACAGTGGCAGTTGTACACCTATTTGTACACAGAAGATATATATATATAAATTAGTTTTCAAAATACATTAGGAATGTATCTCAAAAGCAGGACTCTAGCTGAAGTGTTCAATAAGACTTGGTTTAGTTTGATGTAATTTAATGTATGTAGACTAACTGAATCAAGAATAATTCATGGTGTGTATATATATATATTAAAATAAAATATACAATAATTACAAACCTGAGGCCAGGTTTCCAGTTTGAGGATACCTTTCCCTCTACCTCCCACCAGTCTCAGATGCCCTATAAAAGATGGGCATTGCATTCCCTCTTGACTAAAAGATAATTTTTTTTTATTTTAAAATAAATGCTAGTATTGGTGTTAAAAAAATCCTTTGCTACTGTTATTAGCTTATCTAGGGAGTTATTCTTACACAGAATCACAGACTATATTCTGTTGTTTGATTTTTTGATATGGTAATTAATAAGGCCGTTAAATGGACTGTTACCATTTAAATAACAAATGCAGAATAACTATATGCAATCATGAACATAAATCATTTAGAGAAATAAAAATCAATTTAAGAATCCAAGAATTTTATTGATGTTCATAAAAAAATAGCATACACATTACTCACACACACACACACACACACACCAATAGACTTGAATTTGTGCAGCATGAGATGCATGCAGAGGGAAACAGTAAAAATTATTTCACACACACACTACTAAGGGTCATAAGCAGCACTGTTCACGAGTGAATATTTTTGCGAATAACTAACAAAGCATTGCTTCCATCAAGAATCTACTAAATGGGGGAAGTTACTTTTTGTATAGAAATACAAAGAAATTTCTGTTATAACTTAAATATATTGTAATTGATTTCATGGATACTTAAAACAAGCCTGCAGATTAAAGGAAATTAAGTTTGGTTACTAAATGAATAACAACTAAAATAGTGGGGGAAAAACTCAATTACAGAGTGTAGACCTCAATGATGTTCTGCTCACCTATGAGTGGAGCTAAGAGCTGGACAGATCTTCACATGGTATTAATGGAGGTCAGATTGCAAGTGTGTGCTCTGTGGTGTTCAAGAGGACCAAACTTCAAGAAGCTAATTAATTGTAATCTCAACAGTCCTGTATTTTCAAGAACTATCACTCTTTAGCTGTCAAATTGGAAGTTTCAGAGGCACTAATCATATCAAAAACTGGACTGAATGACACAGCAATTCTACACTCTATGATGTTGCTACCAAAACAATTAGATTGATGAAAAAAAAAAAAAAAGAAACCCACCAAAAATGGTTTGATGAGAACTCCAGTAAAATTGGTAACTTCTTGAATTACATGTACAAGGCACAGAGAGTAGCTCTGGATAAATCCTCACTACATGCTTAAAAATAAATTTTAAAAAAAAGCAAAAAAAGCAGTAGCAAGTTCCTTGAAGTGAGGTTTCATCTACCCTTCATGCTTTGAAGAATAAATAGTAGATTGTAAAAGCTCAGGAAATTCAGATCCATGCAGACAGGCAAGACATGCATAATGTCCATGATACATAAATATTGCTTATGGCCTCAGGAATTATTCTGTGGCACATCTCTACAGAAGGGACAGCCAACAATAACATTGGGGAGATCACTTCAACTAGGTTCTAAACTAACTTAAACCTGTGGATTGAGCACCTTGATGAACCATCAATCTTGGCTGAAGTTATTGCTCCTACCAAAACCTTAAAAAACAGGAAATCTTTTCAACATATGAAGTCTGCAGGCCACCACTGACCTCAAATTTGAACAGAACCTTGGTGACTGTGCCCTGGCATCTCATACACCGGAGGCCCTACAAGACATCATCTCAGCTTACAATCAACATCCAGAGTGGAGCTAACAACCAGTGGTGCTACACTGCCTTCTTTTCTCTCCAGTTAGAACAACAGCAACTATTCACTCCTGTCCAATTCAGATACATCAGCAGCATAATTTCCAGAGACAGTACACAGAGCAAGGGATTAAAAACTTTCTCAGACAAGCATCAGTAGCCTTTGAAAAGTTAAAAAAGATCTTTCTAAAAAAACTATCTCCATGGTGTCTTTAATGTCCAATGTCTACAGAAAATCCTTTCAGTCTCTTGGCAAGATAGGATTATGCACACACAAATACTCCATCAAAATAACACCAACAACAACAAATCCACATTAAACACACCTTAATGGTTGGGGTGTACAATCATGAAGAAGTTCACAATTGAAGAAGATAGTCACCATCAAATCTGATGGACAACCAGAAGTATGTCTGTCTGTCTGTCTGTTTGCCTCTCATATATATATCAGAACAATTTGTAAACAAACAAACAAACAAACATTTGGCAGCATCGAAATAAGTTAGAATTTTATGAAGAAGAAAGTCAATTTCGAACGCAGTATAGCCGTAAGAACAGCAGTGAGAAATATTGGGTAGACCCAATATTTCTCACTGCTATGGCTATACTGCATTTGAAATTGACGTTCTTTTACATAAAATTCCATATATATATATATCACCACACTTATATATATATATATATAGCCTAATGTGGATATACTGTAGAAAGCCACAAAACTGGTATTCATCAAGGCAGCATCTTTTTTTTTATGGCTTTCTACAGTATATCCACATTAAGTAAGATATATAGAATGCTATATTGAATTAATATTGTTTCTGTCGCTAATAACGTACGTGTGTGTGTGTTTGATGAGGGTGAGCAAAATTTTTTTATTCATACCTAAATATTTTGTGTTTCACTTTACAAATGATCCTATCACTTTCTTATTTTAAATTCACTGATAACAGTAAAGTTGAGTGCATGAAATCTTTAGATATAAAGATCTAATACAATTTTCCTGCATACAACTACATATTTCAAATGTTCTGTACCTATCACTTTCAGGTTTTTGTACATAAAAGAAAGACAAAATACTATATACTCTCACATTCTGAAGGCTGTTTATGCAAATTATAGAATGACAATCTAGCCATACTTTTAGAATAAGTTAAGATATTGCATAAATCACAAATATATAAACAAAAATAAGAATTCTTCATAATTCAACTATTGAAGTACATTTGTAAATCTAAAAGATTTTTACTAAAAGAAATATGAAAAATCATTTTGAATGAATACAATGAAATGAATTATAAAACTAAAGTTAGAATACAAGATACAATGTATGGGGGAAAAAATGTAAAGTTGAAATCCAGAAGATTAAACAAACAAATCAAAAACATTTTACAAAAGCATTTATGATTAAAACTGGATAAACTTGATGATATACTAAGTATTGTTCTTCATTGCTTTCCTGTCTTAAAAATTTAGTATAAAGTAAATATAGTACTATGAAAACTGCTACTACTGCTGCTACTGCTGCTACTGCTGCTGGAGCCAGTGATACAGTATAGAAATATCAACATCCTCAAAGTTACTAATAATACCCAATGTTAAATGCAACATTCTATAAACATGCTAAAAGTAATAATAAAACTGACAACCAATAGCAACAAATGCACAGATTCCCTCACTCCAGTCAAGTTTTTAAGTATTTTAAAGTACTGGAATAAATTGTTATTAACAAGCAAGAAAACTGTTTTATATCAGAAACATCTAAAGAATGTACAGAACAGTCCTAAAAGGCAACTGTGATATATCTGCAGTGAACAGAGGAACCAAACCCTTGTAAACTCATCTCCATGCATCAAATATAATGTGTGAGTTTATTTACTCATATATGCTCATTTACATTCATCATATATAATGAGTGAGTATATAAAACCATATATACTCAACTATATGTACCATATATAATGAGTGAGTTCATAATTAATAAGAAAACAAATTGTTAAAGTGCAACATGCAATGACTGTAATGAACCCATGTATTTAATAAAACAGCAGCTTAAACTATTTCTTCAGGATAGAAGTAAATTGCAAAAATAGGAGTGGGAGAGGGTCTAAAAGTGTGTTTAGAATATTGTTCATTGAATAAGTTAGGTTATTAGAGTAAAATACATAAACTAGGAAGCAAATGTTCAATAACAGGAATTTTCAAATAGAAATATATATATATAGGCGCAGCGTGGCTGTGTGGTAAGAAGCTTACTTCCCTCCGGGTTCAGTCCCACTGCATGGCACCTTGGCAAGTGTCTTCTACTATAGCCTCGGGCCGACCAAAGACTTGTGAGTGGATTTGGTAGATGGAAACTGAAAGAAGC
>JAOPUL010000839.1:33671285-33684083 GCA_027564515.1 Octopus rubescens | reverse complement strand
ACACACACACACACACACACACACACACACACACACACACACACACACATACACACACACACACACACACACATCTGTTCACTTATATACACAGATACACACACAGATGTATACAGCTGGCATAACTATTGTACACATATACAGATACATACACGGGTATATATACACCCACATACATTCACGTGCATGTGCACATGCACAGAGATACACCGATACACTCACACTCATACAGATATATACACAGATACAATGTTTAACCTTATACACACAGGTACACAAACACACTGATACATACATGAACTCATAAGCGCACACATACATAAGTACACACATATATGCATGCATACATACACACAAATTTAGTATGTGTGTATATATGCATGTGTATATATATGCATGTGTATATACACAGATCTAATAACAGACAGTTCTGATCCTTACCAAAAGGGACAATATTAAATCCTACCAAAGAGGGACAATATTAATCCCTGCCAAAAAAGGGATAATGTTGTCCCCTCCCAAAAAGGTCAATGTTGTCCCCTACCAAAAAGGGACAATATTGACCACTACCAAAAAGTGACAAATGTTGTCTCCTACCAAAAAGGTACAATATTGATCCCTACCAAAAAGGGATAATATTGACCCCTACCAAAAAAGGACAATGTTGGCCCCTACCAAAAAGGAACAATGTTGACCCTTACTAACAACATACCATGATGCCCTCCATTCTTTTCAGGGACATGTCTGAAGTGGTCCACACTAAAGACCGTAAAGAAGTCCTACATGAGATGAAATACTCCCCATGTGGCAAATACCTTGCTGTGGCCTCCAATGACAACTATGTCGACATTTACTCAGCCGATCAACATTACAAGAAAGTCAGCGCCTGTTCCGGGAGTTCTAGTTTCATCACACACCTTGACTGGTCAGTTGATAGTAAATTCTTACAGACCAACAGTGGAGCCTCTGAAAGACTGATATACAGTATGCCAGGTTAGTTTCCTCATCACCATCTCCACATTTTGTTGTTTTAGTTGTTGTTGTTGTTGATGTTTGGTCCCAGCCCAGCCCAGCCCTAGCATGCCCGGCCCTTGTCCAGCAACTCTTTAACCCTTTAGCATTCAGATGTAACGTTTATCTGTCAAATGTAACACTTATTCATTCACACTATTTTCAATTAATCATTCATTATCTTATAGCTTGGAGAGTTCAATGATAAGATTGCTTATTTTTAGCATGACATTGTAGGGTAAGTGTGAGAGGCTGGATCTGGTCAGTTTGAACATAAAACAGGTAGAATCTATGGGCCAGATATGGCCAGTGACCCAGCTGTAACCATCAGGTTTTCTTTGTATATATCACTATGTGTAATTTCATGGAATTTGGGTTCTATTTCTAGCAGGTCAAGTGACTGTGTAAGAGGCTAGTTGTTGGCTTGCACTATGTTTGTGTGTGTGTGTGTGTGTGTGTGTGTGTGTGTGTGTCTTACGTTTTATCTGATCTGTATTGATGGTTTTTAGACACTGGACAGTGTCCTTGCTTTTGGTGACCGTTGCAGGACATAAATATTGTAAAGATGGTCAAGGCAGATGAAAGAGTTTCAAAAACTTATTCTTACTTCAATAATTTCTTTTACCTTTCTTTTAAATGTTTCAGTCATTGGACTGCAGCCATGCTGGAGCAATGCCTTGAAGGGGTTTAGTTGAACAAATAAGCCTAGTACTTTCTTTTTAAGTTTGGTACTTCATTTATTGGTCTCTTTAGCTGCTAAGTTACAGGGATGTAAACAAACCAACACTGGTTGTCAAGTGATTGGGGGGATAGACACAAAACAATGACACACACATATGCTTATATACACACAGATACACACGTAGACCCCACCCCCTCATGCTGGTGACACATTAAAGGGATCTGGTGCACTCTCTGAAGTGGTTGCTGTTAGGAAGAGCATCCAGTCGTAGAAATCCAGCCAAAACGGACTGGAGTCTGGTGCAGCTCCCCAGCTTGCCAGTTTCCAGTCAAACTGTCTAACCCATGCCAGCATGGAAAACAGATGCTAAATGATGATGATATATATTAGTGACTTCAGACTTAGAGCTAGAAGGACCCAAAGACACAAACCAATATGGAAAAGGTTATGGAAACTTAAGGATCCTTCAAATGGCCAGAGATTTAGAGATGTTGTAATTGAAGCATTTGATGCAAAGGAGGAAGAGATAGAGACGTATAACATAGAGGAAAACTAGAAGTTCTTACGAGATAACCCACTGAGGACGACAGATGAAATCTACAGCTGGAGCAAAGCTTCTGCCAAGCCAAGGGTCACATGGTGGTAGAACAGTGAGGTTGAAAGAGCTGTAAAAGAGAAGACACAGGTTTGGAGTGGAAAAGTGGAGGTAGCAAAGAACCATATCAGGTAGCTAAAAGGGAAGCTAGGTAACTGCACTGGTTTAGTGATGTGATGTGTATGGATGAGGACAGTTGCATAAAGAAGTATCAATCACTCAAAATGGATGGAGCTTGTGGCAGAGAGAGACCCAGGAAGATAGTGGACAAAGTATTGAAGGCTGATCTCAAGATGCTGAGCCTTATGGAGTTGATGACAAAGGACCAAGATGATTGGCATGTTGCTGTGCTTGAGAAGATGTGTCTATTATAGTAATTCATTCCTCCTTCAACGTGGTTGAACAACCAATTCCAGCCAGTCAGGATTCACAGTACAGATCGTACTACTCATTCTTTTGATCACTGAATACAAACTGGAGCTTGTGAGGCTTCCGTTCAAGGGATTTTCCTCAGTGACCATCTCATACTAGTATGCTAATCTATCACAAGGTAACCCATTTACAGCTGAGTGGACTGGAGCAAACATGAAATGAAGTGTTTTGCTCAAGAACACAATGTACCACCCAATCTGGGAATTGGAACCACAATCTCGTGATCATGAGTGCAACACCCTAACCACTAGGCCATGCACTTTTACAGCAAAAATGATATCCTAAAACCACTCAGTTATGCTTGTACATGCAAGGCCCTGTCCCCATTCCTTTCTCCCCTCTCCCTGACACATCAAGCATTCCCCCTATTTCCACCCCTCCCCCATCTATGGTACATGACTGCTGTACTCACTATGAGAGCACATATTATATCCCAATCTCCTCCCAAACGATCTCACCACTCAGAACTACTTTCATTCCTCATCATCGCTGCCCATACTATTTCAACGAATCACTTCCTTTCTGTGCTTTCAGCCACTGCTCTCCATGAACACACACACACACACGTAGATGCAGGTGTGGCTGTGTGGTTAACAATTTCACTTCCCAGCCATGTGGTTTCAGGTTCAGTTCCACTGTGCAGCACCTTGGGCAAATGTGTCTTCTACTATAGCCCTGGGCTGACCAAAGCCTTGTGAGTAGATTTTGTGGATGCAAACTGAAAGAAACACATCAAGCGTGTGTGTATATATATATATATATATATATATGTTAGAGTGTGTCAGCTGCTGTTCTTCTGCACTTATCAGGTAGTGTGTAAAGGTTTGTCTGCTATTTCTAGCAAAATAAGCAACGATACGGAGGCTCGACAGAGGCAGTGATTATTGCTGGTTATTTTGGTAGCTTAGCTCTGATTGAGTAGACATGTAATTAAAGGTATTCCAGCTGTATCCCTTCTATACTTTTTTGCAGGGTGGGGCAGTGTATCTAGGATTATATAATACAATAAATCTTCCTTTGTTTAAGTTGGAAGGGTGTGATATGAGGGAAGAGTTGGCTGCTATATTTAGCACATTAAATAAATGCATATACACTTAGGAGACAAATCTTCCTAAATGTATTTATCAAGTTTACAGTGGCAATTTCTGATTTCCTATCTGTGGTTCCTATCTAGAATAGGTTGAACTCTGGTCATCAAGCCTTGGCTGTTTATACATTGAGGAACCAGTTAAAATGAAACTATAGACACTGCCAATATCTTACTTTTCTGGCACTAATATCAACTTGACCTCACATTCTTTCTTTTAAAATGTAATAGAAACAGCAGCCATATCTCCTTCAAATCACACCTCAATGTCTTGCAAAAGGAAAAGAAACATTGGATAATATAGCTCGAGATACTCTTAAAAAGACTGGGTGGTCATGATTGGAATGCCTTTGCTCATAGGTCTGCTCAGTCACAGTTGAACTGGGGTTAAACAACAATCAACATAATTTATATATATTATCATATATCTGAAATATTCTTACATAGACATATCTACCACTAACTTTTATAACTATTTTAGTATGTTTTCCTGTTTTACAAAAAATGCAGAAGACCTTCACCTATAAAAACCGCAGCTGTTTGTGATTATGGCAGTCTGGCAAGAAACCAAATCATGCCAACTTTAAACAAACATTATTAACCCCTTTAGCATTTAGACATTCAGATTACTCTGTTAAAAGTAATGATTATTTATTCACATTGTTTTGAATTAAGCATGCATTATCTTGTAAC
Organism: Octopus rubescens; assembly: GCA_027564515.1. Taxonomy (NCBI): domain Eukaryota; kingdom Metazoa; phylum Mollusca; class Cephalopoda; order Octopoda; family Octopodidae; genus Octopus; species Octopus rubescens. The sequence goes on along the minus strand of JAOPUL010000839.1, from coordinate 33,679,583 downwards.
TTTGAGATTCCAATGATGTGATTGTTTATTTTTATAATGACATTGTAGGGTAGGTGTGAAAAGATGGACATGACCAGTTTGAACATAAAATATGTAGAATATTTGGACTGGATATGACCAGTTTAAATGATAAAGGGTTAAAACACATGTTTGATTCTTGGATAAATTTATGTCTTTGTTTCCTTAAAAACAATTTGTGAAAGTTTCCCTTAGCCACATGAAGGTCAAATAATTGTAACCTTTCCTAACAGCTCTGTAATTCCTGGAAGTTTAACATAAAGATAGTTTTATAACAGATTTAAGACAATATTTCTTTTAATTTGCTGAATCAGTGGCTATTTAGTTTTTGTTAACCAAAGTTTTGTGATTTGTAAAAGGTTTTTTAAAAAGTCAACTGCTTAAACATTGTTTTCTTTTTTTTTTTAATTAATAGTAGGTCAACTGGTAGAATATTTAGAAGATTGTAGTTATTTCTGAAGGGTTGTCAGTCACCTGTCACAGAAATGGGAACCATTTTAGTATCAGTGAGGTGTTTCTGTGCTGAGAAAAATAATGAATACTTTTACAAGTTCATAAATATTAAATTACTGTTTTGGTTTTAAGCGTTTTATTTTTTTTATACTAGTTTTTTTGAGGGAGCAGTTGGTTTAACATTCATTAGTGGGCAAAATTTTATCCATGACAGGGATTTCTCACCCCCAACATGTTAGAAATAACAGCCAAAAGTATTAAATTCCATTTCATTGTTTTACAAAAAAAAGGCCACATTGGGATAATGGAAATAGTTTCGATCACCAGTGTGTTCAATCAGAGGGATAACCTGTGGTTAAACAGTGGCAGTAACTGAATCTTGAATCAAGTACCAGGCTGATGTTTCCAAGGAAGGGAATATAGTTGCATCTACTTTAATATATATATAATTGTTAAACATCTGAAGGTCTGAGATGAACTGTTAATAAGGTTTTGAAATATTAACTTCAAAGATGAATACATTTCTCCAATATTCACATTAGAGGGACAAGCATAGATCTCTATAGCAAGATATCTGTGCTTGTCTCTCTATTATACTTCAGCCTCTCAGCATCTGGTATGTAACCCCGCCCCCTAAAACTACCCCACCCACTACTTAGTCATGCAAGCTGTTTCCCTTTTCTGTTCTTTTTATGTCTTGCAACTTACTTGGCAACCTCACTAGTGCTGGTGCCATGAAAAATGCAGCATCCCATACATATTGTAAGGTGGTTGGCATTAAGAAGGGCATCCAACCATAGAAAACATGCCAAAGCTGACACTAGAACTCAAGAACAGTCTTGCGGTATGTTGCATCCTATCAAACTGTCTGACCCATGCCAGCATGGAAAAACGGACGTTAAATGATGAGGATGATGGGTGTCAGTCAGTTTGATCACCAATCAAATTGTAGTTTAGATTCAAATATAAATATATTTTCAAGATGAGTTTAATAGTCAAGAAAATGATAATCTCTTTTTTTTTTACAAGTACTTCTATTCTCAATCTAAATAATGGAGAAACAATGATAATTGTGGTAGTAGGGTTTGAACCGAGAATGTAGAGTTGTAACTGAAAGGTGTTTCACCAATGTAGAAGTGGGATCACCAATGTAGAAGTGGGGTCACCAATGTAGAAATGTGAGAATGTCATCAATTTAGAAATGAGAAAGTAATTGTCTTAACGCCGTGTATGAGCAAAGAGAAAATATCAGAAGGCTTTTATATATAATATGGATAATATTTATTTTTGGTGGTAAACAAGAGCTGACCTGTTATTCTGAGTGCGAGGGTGAAGTGTGTGCCGGAGTCATAGCGAGTTGAGTTGGTGAGTTAGCAGAATATAGGTGTCCATGTGTTGAATCTCCCGAGCCTAACGGTTAGTGAGTTAGCGGAGAGGACATAGCAGAGCATAGGTAAGCCGCTTTGGCGCCAAAGGTCTTTGCAGAGAGTTGAGAGTGACCGACTCATTCACACGTCTCACCTCTTGCCAGGCAGAATGTTGAAGGCAGCTCAGCGATATGTGCCTCTATTCTTGCCACATCTGACGGTTCCAGACATTTGCAATGACAGGTTCTAGGACAGACTGAATTTAAACATTCACACAATTTCTCATAAGTAACTTTGAATGTGGTACAGTTTTTCCTTCACTCACAGTCTAATTATTGCTGTTATTAACTGTAAATGACCAACGCAGTTTGTCTAACGATAAATACTCCAGTGAAACATTTGTTGGTGTTGTTCAGTTATTTTTTCATTGCAGTCAAGAAACATTTTCATTCATTCACTCAACCAGCAGCCATAGCGGCATTAACGAAACACCAAATAATCACCGTAAGGAGAAACCATATAGGTCTTGTTTTGTTTTTGTTAACCGATAAGTTGTTTACATCTATACAGTATTACAGCATTGATAACTTAACTGTCAGTAGTTTGGGGGCTGCTTTCCCTTGTTCTTCCATGTGCCTTATAGCTATAAATGAAATGTTGAAAGTATGCCATTTTTTTGCCTCATCGAGCATCCGTTTATTTTGTCCTGCATTTAAAGGCATTTTATCAATTCGGACCTTTGGCTATATTATATTATGTGGGTTAAAATTTTGAACATGTCTGGTGGTTGAGCTGTCTTTGACTTAAATTGACAATATTTGACCTGTCTTTGTTGTGGGTTTGTCACTTTTTGCTGCAGCAAGTGCTTACAGTTTACTGTACTTTTTCAGAGCATAAAAAAGCAAATCCTATATGCAAACTGCCCAGATTTCCTACATTTGAAAAGAGGTAGGAATGAATGGGGACTGCAGTGTTTGGTGTGTAAGCCATGATGTATGTTTCTGTGAAAATAAAAAGTAATCAATGATTTACAAACACATGTGATCTTAGACAAATAAAGCAATTCAGGGAGATGGCTCATCAATAAAACCGAAAGATCTTTTATCAACCCATGTAGTAAACTTGAGTTGGGAATGTACAATATTTATTCTCTTGAGTTTTAAAGTGGTTTATATTGCGATGTTATCACACAGCTAAATTATTGATTTTCCATTTAGATTTCCCATTCAGGGAGAATACAGAATCTGGCATGTATTGAGATTGGAGGTGAATAAAGATTAGGTAAAGATGTAAACAAAGATTGTTCACAATAAAGTTATCTCCCTTTCTCAACATTCATCGCCATTGTTTTTATTTCTAATATTATTTGTATTTTTATATAAACATGTCTACAGAAACTGAAGAAGATGATTATATGTCTGAAAAATTTGTTGATAACTGGTATGTGTTTGATAATGATACTTTTATTTCTTTACAATAACGACGTGTCTGTTTACAGATACAATTTAAAGCCCAGTGCATTGACAGTATCTATCTGCTGTTTTATTTTTTAAATCAAAAGTCACAAAGTGACTCAAGGGCTGATAGTTTCGCTCGTGGCACTTATCAAACTATGCGCAAGTCTCTTCTCTATATATGGAAAAACGTACATGTTCGGTTGCATGTATAAAAGTAGAATTAATTATGTTAACATTTCTCTTCACTGTACTGTACTAGTTTCTACTGTCTTTGTCCTATCCATTTTTATATTTGTCAGTTGGTTTGACTTCTGTTGCCAAAACCAATAGACAAATGTCACTGTTTCCATCCAACTGACTTAGTGTCACCAGAGGGGCGATCCTTCCATTTTTCTTCCTCTAACCTAGGTAACAAAGTGAAACCAAATGCAATTGCGAGATCCGTTAGCGTGAAATAAAATACTGAATCGACGTGGACCAAGCACAAGATTAATAATTTTAAGGGTAGTGTACTTATTTGTTAGTATAGTACTTGCTTTAGTATGTAGTTTAGTACTTCGGCATGTATTTATTTTATCAGCCCTAGAATGTAAAGTCGATTGCAACAAGGTATGAATTCAAAATGAATTACATGATGATACAGAAATCTCTGTTTTTCTACTGCCCACTAAAATTCATATATACAAATATTAAGTACTGTTGTTATACTGGGTTCCGTTCCAAAAGCGTCGAAAGAAAGAAGTTGTTATACGCAGAAATATATATTTATTCAATTGAGTGGTCGTTATGTATTGAGCTAAAAGGGTACACCAATTAGATATATAGTTATATAAATTCATTGAAGTATCATTTTTGTGAAATTAACGTTACAGGAATTCGTTCAAGTGTTGTATGCAACACATGATTTTAAAAGATTGTTTACACTTTTTGCTAGTGTTTTAATATTGGTAGAAACGTCATGGGTATATCAAGTTCTGATTATTACTAACAATATTTATTATTTGAATTAAATTCATCGTTGATATATTCTAAAAATAATTCACGATGTAACGTAATATAGTATCATTTTCCAATTTCGTTTGTTTTCAATCTCTTTTATTTATTATATTTCATTATCCCGCTTCCTGATTTTTGGACCCGTATATTACAATAGTACATATATATTAATACTGCTTGTGTTGCAGTACATTTTCTTAGATGGCGATCGGAGATCACAACGGAGGTCGTCTGAATTGATAGAATAGTAGCTAAATGCCCCCCCCCCCCCAATTCTACCCGACCGTCTTGAATAGGAAGGAGAGATTACTGTATTTATTGCACCCCCTCCCCGGTCTTCGGATTTTGTCAACACTAAACTTCAAGCACTCTGCGCTACCTTGTCGCAGTAAGAGAGCTTCTGCCCGTGGTTGGAACTGTGTCGAGAAGGTGCAATTATGCCAACGTGGTCCTTCCACATTCATTGGGTCAACTAAAACCGCCGAAATCCGTTAATTCAGACGAACCAAGGACCCGCTTCGGGTCGAGGCCGCGATGCGATGACCCTGGCCAAGTTGTAAAAGCAGGGCTCACAATCTTGGTGGGTCACCATGGAGTATCGAAAATCCTCGGAAGCTGGCTGGATCCGGGACCACTGCAGTGCCTGGCGGCCCCGGTAGCTTCGTCATCCCTAGTAGACCGGGCGTTTAGGTGTAGTTATGATCTGCTTGCTCAGCTGGTGAACCAACTTACTGTGGATGGGTGCACCCCTAGATGCGTGACCCTGTCCACGAAAGTTGGGAGTCCTAGTGGTTAATGTGTTGATCTGCCCCTGACTCGTCGACTGGATGTAATATTCGACCAGCAAACTGTGCACTCAGATACAATGGTATGCCTCTTGGTGGGCAGCTGGCTGCATCCAAGACAACTGTACACTGGTGGCACCGCCTACCTTAATATACGTTTAGGTGCAGTTATGTACTACCTAGACTTTTGGCGAGCCATTATTGGGTGGATGGATGCACCTCCTGGGCGTTTGGCTTAGTCCACGAAAGCTTGGTGTTGTGGGGGGAAGTGGCCTACTTTCACAGGATAAGCCTGAAGAGAGAGCATCCTTGTGGCACTCAGTGTGCCTTGAGGGTGGTCACTTACCTGATTCAACTATGGGAGTCGTTCGTCGGCCCGAAGTGCATCTGTCTGGGTGGTGAGCTGTCAGGGAGCCCGCCGCCCATGACAGAATCGGGTCGCCGGTTGGGTTTTAGATGTCGTTTCCTGTGTGGTTGGCTTTGACTACTCAAATGTACCCATGATGGGCTTGAATGAGTGTGACAATTGATTGGGACACATGCCTCGTCTCTGCTCTTGTGCATTGCTGTTGATGAGTTGTGATGGGACCACCCACATTAAACCAAGGGAAAGATCTGGTATCGCATTTGTGAATAGCTAACTCCAGTCTATCCCTTGCACATGTGCACTTGTTAGATATGTGACAATTCAATGTAGTTCAACACAAAATTGAGATGAGACAGGTTGTATTTTGTGTTCTTGGGATCACCCTGAAAGTAGAGAATCAAAACAAACATTATCAACACCTCATGCTTTTCTTATTTAAAAAAAAGGCAACAAAGCGGATTTCCATCTGCAATTCATTGCAGAAATATGAAGGAAACAATTCTCTTTTGAAGAGACTGGTGACAGGGTACAAAAAATGAATTGTCTATAACAATGTGAAGTGCAAATGATCATGGGGGAAGTGTGGCAATCCACCACAAACAATCTTCATCCTTTCAATTTGGTGGGATTGGAAGGGTGATGTCTTTTACAAGCTTCTTCCCACAGGCAGGACCATCAATTCAGATGTCTACTGTGACAAACTGGACAAATGAAATGCAGTGATCCACCCAAAACGCCCAGCATTTCCTAATTGCAAGGGCATTGTCTGTTATCATGACATTGTCAGACCACACACTTCTTTGCAGATGCAGCATAAGTTACTGGGGCTTGGCTGAGAAGTTTTGCTGCACCCTCCATATTCACTTGATCTTACACCTTCAGATTTCTGCCTTTTTCAGTCTCTTCAAAATTCATTGAATGGACAACCTTTAAATCTGAAGAGGATGTAAATATTCACCTGGAGGAGTTTTTCGTCGGTAAAGACAGGAAGTTCTTTGAGCAGGGAATAATAGATCTGCCTACAAGATAGCAGAAACTATTGAAACGAAACAGTAATTATATTTCTGATCGAATAAATCGCTTGTGTTTAAAACTTGGGTTTTATTTTTGCTTAAAAGACCAAATGGACTTTTTTGTCCAACCCAATAGTTTCTGATTAAAAATAGGGGATGATCATGGATGGAACACCTTTGGTAATAGGTCTGCTCGATTGGGGCTAATCAATAACGATCTTCTGCTCTCTTACAGCTGTCTATCTATGTTGGACTGGAAGATATTATTCCTTACTGAACCTTCTGTCTTACTGAGAGTTTCCTACAAGATAAAACTATTAAAACAGTGGACAATAGAGTGCTGACTTGATAATATAAAACTTCTAGTGTGATATTGTTATTATTGAAGTTGAACCCACTAAATAACTTGATTACATTCCTAATTAATGTGAGGAAGGTATGGCTATTATCTACCTAAGTGTATCAAATGTTAATAGAAGAGAGAATGATTATCATTAAATACACAAGATTCTGGCCTTCTTCATCACTTTGCTCTTGACCTGATTGTGTTCTGGTTGTGCAGACACAATTTTCTAAGGAAAACTACTTTCTCTGCAAGTTGACAATCTCCTGTATTATTGTGTATAGCATGGTGACTATGGAAGTGATAGCTTTTGAATGTCAAGCAGCATCAGAGACTTGTAATGAACTAGAAGAACCACTGCTGTGATATATGCACAGAGCATGTTATACAAAATCTACTTCAAATTGGTGGCATCAGTGTTACTGTTAAAATTGATGAGAGCCCATTGGTCACTTAGGCACAATGTAGACCATTTTGTGAAAATTCAGTAGGTTTTGAATTTATTTCTTGGAGGTGTTTTCTGGTTGCACTAAATGATAGAACATCCGCAACACTGGTATAGATATTCTGCAACATTATAGTTTCCAAGCAACTGCAATTTTAAACCATCTCTGGGTGTCATACAACACCATCAATTAAATTGGTTTTTCAGTACCTGAAGGTCAATCATTGCCTGCATTTCATTGAACCAGTTATGCTTGCAACTACAAACCATATTGAAGCATTGTGGAATTGTGCAAAAATGAAGAAATAGATGTAACATTGGTACTCGTTGCACACAATTAGATTCTTATTTAATCGAGTTTGTGTGGCATTATGCCTTTTGTAATGATGGATTTGAAAATTATTTAATGATATTAGGTTCATTTATCACTTATATTTAAAAAAAATTGTAAATCATCACTTTTTGCCTTGGCAAACACTAACTTTTTTGCCCTAGATGTCTACTGTTACCTTACACGTCTGGTAAGGTAAATACTGTCATTTTCATCAGGCCCTGGAAATGATGTACCCTGAGAGTTAGAGCTCAATGTTTCACCTTTAATTGAAGGACTCTTTCATTTGATCTCGTATTTTTTCATATCATATTTCATTACATATAAGATGCACTTATATTTTTTCTCCAAAATGTCCCCCCCCCAAAAAAAATTAGCCTGCATCTCATACACAAGATCAGGTTTTAAGTGGCATGTAGTGCATCAGGTGTTACAGTATACACTAGATCAGGCTTTAGGTTACTGGCATGTGATGCAAACATCTATCTTATAAAACTGCTTTCCAGAATTATTAGTATTTTCTAATGTAATAATGCATATCAATCATAATTCATATAAAATAATACCAGTCAGGAGGAAAATTAAATGACAATGCTTGACTATACATGTAAACAAATTACACTGTGTAACACAATTTTTGTCCTTAGGTAGCAACTGTTATTTCCTATTTGCTTACCCCTAGAAAGTATGAAAAATGGCTAATATTTCCTTCAAACTTTGCTT
>JAOPUL010000839.1:33658748-33669080 GCA_027564515.1 Octopus rubescens | reverse complement strand
TATATAGAGAGAGAGAGAGAGAGAGAGAGAGAGAGAGAGAGAGAGAGAGAGAGAGAGAGAGAGAGAGAGAGAGATTGCAACAATTGTAATAGTAAATCATTGGTTTAAGTAAACAAAAATATTTAACCAATGTATGTTCTTTAAAGAAATTTTAAAGAGATGTTGCTTCTTTAGATTAAAAGATTTGGAAATATTAATATATAAATGTACCTTCTAGTACCAAGATGGACTATATATAGAAGTTTGCCCAGACAGGATTGAATCACTAAAACCAAGTATTCCTAAGGATGCTGGAAATTCATGGTTACCCAACATCCTTTATCAGATACTAAAGTGCTTCCAAGTGAAAGAAACAAAACAACTCTTCATCAACCAAACAACTTCTGTCCACAAGGCTTATATGTAGATAAAGTTTAGATATACAGTTATCCCATGAAAGACCTTCTTTACAAAAATATCTGTATAAAAGATAGTCTCCTGATGCACATGATCTAAGCATGTTGGCTGACTGTCCATTTTGAAATCTGGACATATGTTTATGAGCATATATCATCTACTAGGTAGATGATATATGCTCACAAAGTAGCAGATGCTATATTGGTAGCATTCTTCAGTACTTGTACATCCAAATCAATGAACACCTCCACACAGATGCCGCATCAGTGAAAAAATACCTGGATAAATGCTGCAACCAAGACATTATTTCCACTTTCAGAGATGCAGACTAAAATGTTGGGTATTTGTGAATTAAGGAGGTAGCCCTCATTAAACAATCCAAATCCACCATCAACAGATGACATAAAATGCACATTGACTAATCTAGCCACTCCCACCAGTTCCTGTGCCACGCAGAAAAGTTTAGTCTTTTCTCTTATTTATATTTAATCTCTTCTTGACTGCAATACTGTCACTTTCTAAATTAGTGGGGTTTTTTTTTGATAATATATTTTTACTTTGGCTTCTAGTTTGGTGCTTTGCTTTCCAGTCCAGTTGGGAAAATAATTAAAATCAGTAGTATGATCAGAATCAATTGATTATATATTTCTTCTCATCTTACGCACTTTATATTGCTGTTATGTATTTTGTTGATTCTATTATTGGATTTTGTTCTAAAGGTCAAGGACGTTCAGAACCAGTCCCCATCAAAATAAAATGTGACCGAGGGGGCCTAGGATTAGCAACTAAAAGAAAAGAACAATTAGTAGAAATAAAAAAATTTCAGGAAATGGTAAAAAGGAAGCATCAAAAGCTCCAAGGAAACTTCATGCAACGGATGAGTGACAAGTTCAGTGTAAAGGAAATAGAAAAGGACTTAGAAAAAAGTCAAAAAGTTTGTGATGAACTTGATGGAAGAGCTGTAAGTAGATTCAACCTTATTAAAATACCTTCATTTTGGTTTTGCTTCTCAGTTTATCTTTCTTTTTATCTTTTACTAGTTCCAGCCCGGGGCTGAGGTCATGCTGGTGCATTACCTATAAAAAATAATGTTGGGGCTCGTCCGGGATTTATTTATTTATTTTATTTTTGTGTTGTGCATTAACCCTAAAACATCCCTAACACATAAAAGTGAGTTTCCTGCTAGTTGTTAAAAAAAAAGAAAGAAATTGATTTGGAAAAAAATTAGGTTAACAACCCAGCATGAACAAGGAAAATCTATTTCAGTGTTTACATGAGGTTTCATTTTGTCCCAGTTGATGATTTCTATAATTGTAAAGGATAAACTACATATTAATGCAGTGAAGGCATCTGTAGCCATTAAATCTACAATTATCACCAAAAAACAATATGGAACAATTAAGGAAATTGAAAAATTGTTAGTCACATGAATGGTGGACCAGATTCAAAAAAGAATATCACTCAACCTTTTAACTTTTTAACCTTTTAAGAGCTTGTTTGTATTGCTGAAAGAACAAGCCAGTAATCCTACTAATGCACACATATTTTTGTAGCAAGCACTGCAGAGACTGGGTGAGTGAAAATGTGTCCATAATTGTCATACTGTAAAGGTAAGTACCATGGCAAATAATACTGATGAATAAGGTGTAGCTTCATTTAAAGAAACACAGCATAATAATACTCATCATCATTTTAATGTTCACTTTTCCATGCTTGCATGAGTCATGGGATTTGTTGTGGCAGATTTTCTATAGCTGGATGCCCTTCCCATTGCCAAACCTTATGTCTTAGCCATGAGGAAATATTACCTTGGTCTTGTTCAATTTGCAGAAAAGGAGTAGGTAAAGGTTCCATATATATGTACCCCATGTGATCCATGGGTCCACAAGAGATTTAGTGGAATCAAAGGCAGGCTAATAGTGAAAAGAGACTTTGTCTGTGGTAGGTTTACCAGACTAGTGAGCCCTCAGAGCATCAGTAAAATAAATTCCTTAGAAGTAGTTGATAGCTTTTGTTACCTAGACAACCTAACCAACAGTGGAGGATAATGTTCTGAAAGCATAATAACCAGAGTAGGAACAAGTTGCAAGAAGTTCAGGGAGCTATTACCTCTGCTTACAACAAGGGCTTCTCTCTCTGAGAGAAGGGTAGATTGTATGATATTTGTGTATGAATTGTGATGTTGCATGGCAGTGAGACATGGGCACTGGATGCAGAGGATGTGTGAAGATTGGCAAGAACTGAAGCAAATATAATCAGCTGGACGTTTGCATGGATGACAAAGAGTTTCTGTCCACATTCCTGTATTGATTTCAATCACTTGGCTGTTGTTATGTTGAAGCAGGTTTTCAGTTCAAACAATACTAGATTCATAATATTGAATCACTGAACAAAACACATAACTTTGCTTACCTCAGTTGTCTGGATGAGTAGCTGACAATTTTACTTCCCTACTGATTGGATAGTAAAAGGAAAAACATCCCGCTCTTCTTAGCACTAATCCCAATTTTCTTAATATGCAAAATCTAATATGGTGGTGGCATCAGTGTTTATTTGTTGTTTATTTTCTTAATGTAAATATTTTATTGCATCAAAGTCTCCTATAGTATTAAAAAATCATGCATTAGGCAAATGTACCTATCTTGGACTAGAAATATCTCCTCAACTGTGTAAAGTTATGAAAATTGAGATTAGTCCCACTACACTGTGCCTGCAATTTTAGGTACCTTTCAGATGCAGAAAATTATTGACAGAATTAATGGTGACATAGTTTTTATTAAAAGTAGGTTCATTAATAATCCTCTGTGTGTCCCCTAACCTCAAATCTATCCAATCCTATTAAATTCATCTTTATTAATTTTTTTTTGATTGACAAGAACTGATTGAATGAACTCTCATAAAAAGAATAAATATTAAGAGTACTGAAACTATACCTCCTAAACTACCAACACTGGTTCTCTACACACAAGTGCAAAGTATACTTTGTATACATATTTATTCATATCCACCCTATATTATTAATGACAGGCCCCAATCTTATACCACTATGTCAATGAATTGTGATTGGCACAATCTTATTTATAATTTAATAAGTAGCTTTCTATTACTCACCATTCCAACAGATTGGAAAAGTGAGATAGGAAAATTCTGATGTGTTGTAAGAGCAATGAAATGAGTCAATTCAATTGGCATTTCAAGCTGCCAAAAATATCTTGTAGTCTAGCTGTAGTGAGATTAGATACATATGGTTATGACTTTGTATATCCCTGCCGTATTGGTACACTTGTAGTTAATATTCAATCTAATTTTCTGTTTTGCTCCAGTCAAAGATCTATTTGTCAGGTCTTCAGAAGTAGAGGGGTTTTTTTTCTACATTCAAATACACATCCAGTCACAGTAGTATATATTGACGCATTTGTGTGTTTGTGTGAAATATATTCATATTCATTTCCTTTCTGTTTTTCAGAAAATAACTGAACCAAAAGATTGGTTCTATTGGCCACTTTATCGATTAGAGCAAAAATTAGCTGAGGAAAGTGAAGATGAAGCTGAAGAGAAACCAATTTTAGACATTTATACTGTAAGTTATATCTCAGTTTTTGTGGTTTGTTCAGCTTTGGTTAGGATTTGATTAAACTATCATTTACCACATCTATAACCAATTGAATGACATAGTCATGTTGACTATATCTTCCAACTTATAAAAAATTCAAATTCATGAGAACAGAATTCTATGTCTCTGAACTTATACAGTATAAAGCAGTAATTGCCAAACATTTTTGTCCACTTCCCATTTGGATCTATAAAACATCTCTAGTGTGAATTAATTATTAATATTTTGAGATAAAAAAAAAAGAGATACACACCTGCTAGTACATTGTAAAAGATAACATGGGAAACTTCCAAGGAGTAACAGTAAACTTAATTTCTCCTTAAGAATGCCTTTACTTATAACATCTTACTTAAGTAAACCCAATGTCTATTGTGGTTGGAGTTGTGGTAGTTACACCCAATCTGGTAACCATTGTTCTTGACCAAACACGCTTTTATGTATACATTATTAGTCTAGTTTATGAAATGAATTAATCTAGCAAAGAGGTTATCAAAGTGATCTGTAACTATTGCACTTCAATACTGCTTTGAGAAAAGGTTGGACATGGCTAATGAAATTCCTCATTACACAAAAAAGTGTCAGAATAGCTGATTGTCCTGTGATTCTCCATATTGCCTCTTCTGTTGCATCAAGTCTGCCTAGTGCTGGATTCAGAGCCATAGAGGCCTTAAGCACTTATAAGGTTTTGGTGCCCCCTTATTTATGTAATTCAAAATATTACAATAATAAACCATAAAATAAATTTTTATTTTTCAAAATGAAACAAAATTGATGGAAATATTTTTGTATACTTCCACTTTATTTATATTTGAAAAGTTTTCTCTTACTTTTTCTAATTGCAAAGTCTTTGATCAGATCCTCAAAATTAATCTTACATAACATATCTGCTTCTATACTTAGTAGAGATAAGGCATCCTCAAGTTTAAAGTGATTTCTTTTGTGCTGTAAACCGTTTACCATTTCTGTGGTGCCTCACTTCCCTTGATGCCCTAAGCACATGCTTATTTAGCTCAATGGTTAATCTAATGCTGAGTCTACCCTTAAGTTCAATCAACCTCAGGAGCCATTGAGTTGCTGTGGTTTAGGATTAGGATTAGAGCTAGAGTAAACTTAGCGTGGGACATGTTCATTTCAGAGAGAAAGAGCAGTGTCCCTATCTTCCTTCTGCTACCTGCCAAATAATTAGGTTAAAAGAATAGAATAGAAGTGAAATTGGTCTGAAAAACAGAATATTGTGTTTATGATAATATAGATAATATGTTTATAGAATGATGGGTCACTTAACATAAACACTAATCTAATCTTTTATGTAAATATACAAACTATAAAACAGCTTTCTGAAGTAAATTGATTCCACTTCTTAGTCAAGGTCGAGAAATTGTTTCCCTTGAGCAACATTTGAAATGGCTGCTACCGTTACTTAACATTTAGTTGAAAAATTTAAATATATGAAAAACGGTTATTTGTCAATAACACAAATTTCTTCAATACTTTCTGTGTAAATATGAAAATGTACAAAACTGAGTCACTTGTACTAGAGTGGAAAAAAGGTTTGACTAAACTAAATCTCAGTTGATCACATATTAATGAAATCAGAAGTTTGATCTGGAATCAAAATAACCTTAGTATTACTTTCAATAGCTTACAATATTTTATTATTTCATCTCCAAAATATATTTTTTTAAATGTTTTATGCAGCAGAAGATAGACATTGTAGAATAGATTTTTATTCTCAATAAAATGAATGTTATTTAGTTTCAGTTTTGTTTGGAACCAGTTACTTCCCTAATGTCTCTAATTCCCTAGTGAAAAGGTATAGACACCTTTCTATAATCATACATTTCCTCTTAATATATCTGAAACCTTGTGCTTTATATTAGAAACTATTATAGCAAACAATTTGAAATAGAAATTGATCATTGTACTTTGATTTCCTGATGAAGCCTGAAGACAGGCCCAACTATATATTGTCAAGTAAGGGTGGGTTACATAGGAATGAGATGGAGATGCAACAACTGATACTATAGGAATGGTTTGTATGGGGAATCAGTTGAAGAAGATGGTGGCAATGACTTATAGCAACAGAGTTTTGTTTAATTTATGATTAACAATATATTTTTGAATAAATTTTACTCTTTATCTTTATTTTAAAAAATTTCAGCCTGAAGAAAAACTAGAAATGGTGATTGACTATCTAAGAAACACCTATTTTTACTGCTTATGGTGTGGAGCAACTTTTGATAGTAAGTTAAATTCTATAGTTGCAATTGAAGTAATTTCTTGACTTGATGTGACAGAAAACTTCCTGTTATTAAAACAATTATTACTGTAATATTATAGTCTTCCATATCATCATCATCATCATCATTCATGAGATCATTGTTGTCATTCTCCTCCTCCTCACCACCATTCCCCACTCATTCAGTTGGTCATTTTTACTGATATCCAGGTCTGGGAGTTAGGCCAACTAAATCATCATCATCATCATTCTCAAAAACCGCCATCACCACCACCATCATCATATCATTATTATTATTATTTAACATCCATTTTCCATGCTGTCATGGGTTGGGTGGTCTGGCCAGAGCTGGCAAACTGAAGAGCTGCGTCAGGCTGATCAATTCCTGAAAGCAGCAGCCAGATCAGAAGTCAAGGTTACAATTAATTCCTCATAAGTCATTTTATAGTCCTAATACTAATTTAAAATAATTCAAAGTAATTAGTGGTCTAACACTAATTGAAAATTGGCATACAAATACAAACATAATTTTTTTAAAATCACTTAAAACTGAGACCATGCAGTACTTGACCTCTTATGAAATGAAAATCCCAAGACAGTCCACTACAACTTTTGTACTTCAATTGACCCAACTTTACCCAGCATCACTTCAGAAACACAAGCTCAATATATCTTAAAAAGATTCCAAACTAACCATATGTACCTAGCTCTGTTTCTCTAATCAACAACTCTCTGTTTGAATAGGCAAAAGTGATAAACACAAGATTCAGGTGGCACTACTGAGCTAGCCATGGCTGGAGCTGCTACCACCCAAAATTTATCCATTGTTATGTAAGGCTTTAATGAGGTTTCATGACAGATTACCAACCACAACAGGTATCAGATGCTCGTTTCTAACAATGCTGTAGTTAGATCAAATGTTACATACTTTTGCTAACTTCCATCCTTATGGCTAAAGAAATACTTCCACTCTTACTTTACAAAGTAAAGCATGGAAACACAACTTTTAAAATGATGAATGTGCTAGTATCAGAGTTGATATTAAGGCTTTTTTTTATATTATTGTTGTTGAAAGTAGTATTTTATCTTTATGACTTTTTTAGATCTTCCAAAAGTAGTAGGGGAAAACAATAAAACATGTCACTAACCTCTACTTTGAACAGTCTGTAAGCCTAGTAGGAAGTCAGTGGCTGCAGGTGGGCCTATCAGCAGATAGGGCAGTCTCCTGAAGTATTACTCATGGACGGAGGCCTGTTTTATCTGGTAGCAGGCCTTTGCTGAAGAATCACTTTCTGTATTCCTAACAAATATTAACACTATGCCAGGAAAAGTGCAGTATGAAGCAACACATTGGATTATCCTTGAACTGAAGATTCAGTCTGAATGTTTGCAACAGAATGGATTCTGTTACAGGCACTGAAGAACTAGGTGATGGTATTAAATTTGTTGACAGAGAAGGCTATGGCCACCCAAACAATGTGAGCCACTGTGTTTTATCATACACCAGCACTTGACTGTTTTGTCTTTCTGAATTTCGAGCCTCTTATTCCTTATACTGATTCATTGCAATTTGCTGTGATTTTTTAGGGATTCTAGACAGGTTGTCTTCTCTATGGCTCATCCTTCTGGAGGCGATTTTTTTGTTAGTTGATTTGAAATTTACTAGACCATTAGAAGGGTAAATATTCAGAGATCAGAGAGGACATGATAAAAATAAAATAGATGTATGTAAGTGGAAGCGGAGTGAAGTGATATAAGAAAAGACAATGATAAACATTAAACCTCATATAGGATCTCTAAAGACTAACTATGTTTTCTGTATATTTTATTACAGGTATAGAAGACATGAATAAAAATTGTCCTGGAAATTGCCGATCTGATCATGAATCAATGTAAACATACAGTTCTGTCTCAATAATCTTGCTATTTTTTTTAACTGAATATCTCATTGTTTAATTTAGTGTCAGAATAAACATTTTCAGAGTTTAAGACAAGTGGTTCTTTTAAGACACATCTTGATGGAGATAAACTGTTTCTTACTTTTTGAAAATTATGATATACTGTCGATGTCTTATGAAAGACATGAATATCACAAACTCATTTCCCTATTTCTTATACTGAATTCTAAGTAAGAAATCAATGATTACAATTGATTGATTTAGCTTCTGAAACTGATTTTCCTTAGAGAATTTTACAACAAGTCTTAATTTACAAACATCACTTTCAATCCAAAAAAACAAAAATACATAGTTTTGTGTTAGTAGAAATTTTTTGTTGTTGTTTAGGTAGAGTTTTACTGTGAACTAACTGTTTCATTCAAGTTTATAACAATAATAATGTTGATGGCATTGATTTGGCCTGAAGAAATAGGATTGTCTTTATAGATTTTGCAGGCTGACTGAGAATGAGGAGAATTTTGTGATTAATTTTCCTCTTGAACCAATGGATTTAGAAAAGACATGTAGGGAGGGATTTCCAAAGGAAATGGAAAGTTAGGTATAATGGTTAGAGTGGAGTCTAATAGTATTTACACAAAATAGATGATGACAGATAAGTGAGTTGGGAGTGTCTCAGTAGAGATAGAACTAGACCAACCAGCCCTGAAGAGTTGAAGCTACTGTAGCAGGAGTTCATGTGGTAAGTTGAGGATTGTGAAAGATTCAGTTTCTACACCAGTGACATTGGTGTGGGATGAGTGTGTTGTCCAAGAAGAGTTGTGAGTGTTGAAGTCATTGAGAATGATGCCTTCAGGGAGGAGTTACTTTAGATAGATGTCCTTGATGCAAGAAGAGATATGGTTAATTGTTGGTGGTTGGAGGAGTTCAGAGAGCAGCAAAGGAAACAGATGTATTTGGAAAAACCAGGGAAGGAGACTTTCTGTTAGAGTAACTGGAAATCCTGTTGTTGATATATGCAGGCGAGAGAGAGAGCAGTGGAATCTACAAATGCTGAAATGTCACCTTTTAGAGTGAAGTTTGAATATAGACAATGGAGATGGACTGAAATAATGACTTTTGGATTTGTGTCTTGAAATAAGAATTGGGTGTGTGGTTTTGAGTATTAGTTAGTTGGAAAGCAATGTATAGGGTTTGAACTGGATCAAATTCCATGGACATAGAAGGTGAATTGTCCAATGGGTTTAGTTTTACTGTTAGACATCTAGGGTGTTGTTGTGCTGTGAAGACATGATAACCCCTTGCTAGGAGCCTAGTTCAAATACTTGTAACACAGTAAACTCCACTAAAGGCACCTATGAACCATGGGTGGCATAATGTGTCTCTCCTCTAAAACATGTGGAATCATCATCTACACCATATACAATAGAACTACATAAGACAGATGATAACTATACACACACATTCCAACTTTTGTTATTTTATTGCTTTATAGTGACAAAGATACATATATTTAAAATTACAACGATAATAAAAAGAATGAAGACACTATTGCTTACTTCTAAAGGTACAGGTTGTCTTTCATATCCTATAATAGATGTGTTTCCAAGAGACTGAAGAAAAAGATCCATACACCATTTTTGAGCAACCATAGACAAAATGTAGAAAATGAGCTAAAAAGAAAACCAAAGTGGTTTTATTAAGCTTCTAGTTGCTCATTTGAATAATAAGTGACAATCCCATTAACTGATAATTACATCTGACAGCCAATGAAACAACAGCTACCCACAAACTGATTATTTAGTTCAGGCCCTATATGTTTTGAGTTCAAACACTGCAAAAGTCACCTTTGGCTCTTATCTTTCAGGGATCAATAAAATAAGTATTAATCAACTAAGAAATCCATATTCTTTTATTTAATTAACCCTTTGAACGTAAAGATACCACCAAAATGTAAAATCACAAATCAAATACAGAATATGGTGATAAGAGTAAATAATCTTCTTTCTTCTTCTTCCTTGTTTAACGTCCGTTTCCATGCTAGCATGGGTTGGATGGGTTTTACCTAATGGCTCTCCTCCAGGCCTCTCGATCTTGTGCAAGGCCTGGTTGTAATCTTAACTTCCTAAGGTCATACCTAACTAACTGGGTCCATGTTTTACATGGTCTACCCCTCCCTCTAATTCCGT
>JAOPUL010000839.1:33582191-33594525 GCA_027564515.1 Octopus rubescens | reverse complement strand
ACAGACATATATATATATATATATATATATATATATATATACGACTGGCTTCTTTCAGTTTCTGTCTACCAAATCCCCTCACAAGGCTTTGGTCGGCCCGAGGCTATAGTAGAAGACTCTTGCCCAAGGTGCCACACACTGGGACTGGACCCTGAACCATGAGGTTGGGAAGCAAGCATCATACCACACAGCCACGCCTGCGCCTATTCATATATATATATATATATATATATATATATAGATAGATAAATATAGAAGAATCAACTTAAATACAAGACTTTATTTATCATCCCCATAATTAATCATCATTGCTGGATGCCCTTCCTAATGCCAACCACTTCATAGTGTTTACTGGGAGCTTTTTACATGCTACTAGCACTAGTGCAGTTGCCATGCAGCTTGCAGGGCTATAACCCTCAAGTGGGAGGGGAAACTCTATGCTAGAATTACAATGACAGAGGAGTAAAGTATGAGAAAAAAGGATTGGAATGGAGCAGGTTTCTTGTTGAAAGTTGAGCTAGATGACTGTTCACGTTTTAGAAGAGAGGATTGCAGGGATGGAGCTGGAAATTGCTGATGAGGTGTCAGAGTGGACCAGGTGGGTAGGAAGGATTGAGGCAGGGGTGTGAGGAGTGAGTGGGTAAACCTTTCAGTTGGATATCCTCTCATGGGGTGTAAACAAGTAGAATGTCAATGACCCTGATGTACATAGGTTAACAGTGTGTCAGTGAGAGTGTTAAAAGTTGGGGTATTCTAAAAACAACATACTTTGTGACTGGTTAAAGTCTATTTTAATTCCAGATGGTTGATTTCTTTCTTTTTTTATTTTTTGCATTTAATTAAACCACATTTAATTAATTAAAATTGCAAAATAAGCTTCACAAATATAGAAAAAAAATATATCATCATCATCATCATCAACATTTAACATCCGTTTTCCATGCCCAAGATACGTGTCACATTGTGTGACTGAACCTGGAACCATATAGTTGAGAACTTCTTACCACGCAGCCATGTCTGTTGATTTCATAGCACAAAAGGAGACAGAGAGAGATTAGGTTAATATTTGAGGTAGATTTGTTCTGCTATTTCTAGTATGACAGATGACCACTTAGAGAGGCTTCCCCACGTACCCTGCCCCCATTTCATTGGATCTCGATTCTATTGCATTCAATTGTAATTCTATTGTGTTCTGTCATCATTAATTGACTCTTGTGAAAATGATTTCTTCGTCTTGGCACATTTTGAAAAGCTAAGCATAAAATGTTAAATCAATAGAAGTGATTATTTTGATTGGAACCAATTCCTTTGTTCCTGTTTTGGCATGAGTGTGTGTGTGGTGTCGGTATGTGTGTGTGTGTGTCTGTGTGGCGATGGATGTATTGTGTGTGTGTGAGAGAGAGAGAGAGAGAAGGAGAGTGTTTGTAGTGTATGTAAATATCGATACATATTTATATTAAATACCATGTTATGCATTTGTATATGTATACATATTATACTTTATAAAGATTATGTGTATATATATATATATGTGTGTGTGTGTGCGTATGTGTATATGGGGTGGGTGTATATATGTATGAGTGGGTATATATATATATATATATATACATCTATATATACATACACTTACATGCATATATATAACGTGTGTACATACGTCCATGCATCAATATGTTTGTTTATGTATAGTCATTTATATATATATATATATATATACATGCACATGATTACATACATGCACACACACACACATACATATATATATATGCACATGCATACATACAGTACATACACACATATATATATATATATATATATATACATACACGCTTACAATTATATTCATGTACATTATGTGGATGCGTAGAACGAAGTATTCATTAAATCAAACACACATACATTTACACACACATTCACACACACCACCACTCACACCATCACTCACACATATTTAACTATAGCATTTTTTTTCTTCATTTTATGCTGTTTTAATGTATTTGTACATTTTTATTAGTTTTGAATGTATTTCATCTTTAAATAATTCATTCATTTTTTTTTTAATTTCTTTTTTATATTTTTTAATATTTTTTTGGTACCTGTTTTATATCGGTTGTCATTTCTGGTGACATTAAGAATATCTTGTTCTCATTAAAACTTCTTGTTTTTCATCTTGCTATTGTTGTTGTAAATTGCTAATGTTTCTGCTGCAGAGCTTCATCATCATCATCATCATCATCATCATCATCATTAGCATGCCGGACAAAAAGTTTAGCAGCATTTTGTCCATCTTTACATTCTCTGTTCAAATTCTGCTGAGATCAACTTTGCCCTTTTCATCCCTTTCGGGGTCGATAAAATAAGTACCAGTTGAGAGCTGGGGTGGAGGGTCGATGTAATAGACTGTCCCCCTCCCATAACATTTCAGGCCTTGTGCCTATAGTAGAAAGGATTATTTTTATTATTGTTACTTTTAATAAGGTGGCGAGCTGGCCGAATTGCTAGCATGTTGGGCAAAATGTTTCATGGCGTTTCTTCTGTTTTTACGTTCTGAGTTCAAATTCTGCTGAGGTTGACTTTGCCTTTCATCCTTTAGGGTCAATAAAATAAGTACCAGTTGAAAACTGGGATCAATGTAACCAATTGTCTCCCTTCCCTCCAAATTTCAAGCCTTGAACCTATATTAGAAAGGTTGATTATTATTATTATTAAGGTGGCGAGCTGGCAGAGTCATTACCGCACCGGGAGAAATGCTTAGCGGCAATTCTTCCAACTTTATGTTCTGAGTTCAAATGCCACCGGGGTTGATAAAATAAGTACCAGTTTAGTACTGGGGTCGATTGAATCGACTATCCCCATCCCCCAAAATTTCAGGCCTTGTGCCCAGTATAGAAAGGATTATTATTATCATTATTAAAGGTGGCGAGCTGGCAGAGTCATTACCGCACCGGGAGAAATGCTTAGTGGCAATTCTTCTGACTTTATGTTCTGAATTCAAATGCCACCAGGATTGACTTTGCCTTTCATCCTTTCGGGGGTCAATAAAATAAGTACCAGTTGAGTACTGGGGTCGATTAAATCGACTATCCCCATCCCCGAAAATTTCAGGCCTTCGTGCCTGGTATAGAAAGGATTATTATTATTATGAAGGCAGCAAGCTGGCAGAATTGTTAGCACGCTGGACAAAATGCTAAACCCCTCGCCCGAACTTGCTGGCCTTGTGCCAAAATCTGAAACCAATAATTCTAAGCAATATTTATGATAATACAATAAAACAGGTGGTGCACCAGCATGACCTCAGCCCTGAGCTGGAACTAGTAAAAGATAATACAATAAAACAAGACAGGATTTACGATAGTTATATAAGACAAGAAAAAACAATATTTATGACAATAACACAAGATCTTTGAAATCAATGCCAAGTCTTGTAAAGGACTTAGTTACCAGAATGAATTATCGATATGTTTATCTTTTATCTTTTACTGGTTTCAACCAAATTCTAAGGCCATGCTGGAGCACCACTTTTTGGTGTGTTTGGGTTTCTTTTCTGTATTGTTTGTTACGCATACATAGATTGACTTGCTACTAAATATCTACAAGGCTTAGTAGATTAATGAATGTACAACATATTCTAGCAAACAGATTCTTGTGACAAATGATTATAATGTTTACTAGTCTTTTGCAATAGCCTGTCTTTAGCATTGGCAAACATCTTCAAAATGTCCTTATAAATGTCAAAACCAGCTATGCAGAATAGTTAAGATGCCAAAGATATGATTTTTCACAGAACTAAACTATGCTTTGATTTACTATGAAAATTGCTGCTTTTTGTGTCTTGTTTGAATGGATGCCAAAAATGTTTTCAATTAATTCCTCATCTTCTCAAGTTTCATTTTTCAAAGTGCTGATAGCAGCAAAAAAGTTGGCAAGAGAAAAGCAATTATTATTATTAGATAAACATTCGAGCATCAGAATTTTTTAAATAATAGCCTCAAGGCCAAGATTTGCCATTGTCAGTAATTGTTGATAAATATTATCATTAGCAATTTTGGAAATAAAAGAATCAATTCTTGACTCTTCTTCATACTGCATAGTAGTCTTTGGATTGGCAGTGTTTAATTTGATGTTTTAACACCAGAAGAAAACATATCAATGTTTCTCAAACTCAACCGCATTGCTGGTGTTTTGTCAGAAGATAACAATCTGTGTATATATTATGAGATTATCAAGAGATCTTTGTAAAGCTTGACAGCTTTGAATGCTATGAAAGTTATAACGAAACAAATAATTTATTAACAAGTTCAATTTTATCAATGGACCAGGTCACAGTTTGTGCGACAAAGATTTTGATACCAAATACCAAATAATAAATTTTTAACACTCTTTGTACATTTTTGAATGGCTAGCATGTGTCTTCCACACAGTCATCATTTTAAGTTAATAGCATAACTGAAACAGCTGTTATAGTAACTTATGTAAGAAATTTATGAAATTATTGAACCTAGTATATTAATATTCAGGTAATATAAATCAATAGTAATATCAATATCTGTTGTAAATAGAATGAAAGGCAAAGTTGACCTCAGTGGAATTTGAGCTCAGAATGTCAAGCTGGAAGAAATGCAGCAAAGCATTTTTTCTGATGCACTAATGATTCTTCCAGCTCACCACCTTATATTAGTTTATGAAAATAATAATCCTTTCTACTATAGATACAAGGCTTGAAATTTAGAGGAGGGGGTCTAGACGATTACATTGCCCCCATTGCTCAACTGATACTTATTTCATCGACCTTGAAAGGACGAATGGCACAGTCGACCTCGGTGTTACATAAACTCAGAACATAAAGACGGATGATATACTAATTAGGATTTTGTCTGGCATGCTAACAATTCTTGCCAGCTTGAATAATAATTGTTTTAGATATAAATACAAATAGGGAATTATTTGGTTTAATTGACCCCAGTACTTCATTAGCATTTTGTTTTATTGATGCAGTAAAGATGAAAGGAAAAGTTGACCTGAGCAGGATGTGAACTCAGAAAATAAAGAGCTGTAAGAATTATCAGTAATGTATCAAATAGGTTTGAATAGCTTAGTGATGATATTGCTCTGTGAGTCAAGATGAAGTGCCTGCTTGTTCCACTTCAGTAAGTTATAAAGTGTTATGAACTGACATTTTCTTTCTGGTTTGCTCTCATGAGAACACTGATGAATGCTTGGTAAATTTCATGAAACAAATATGAGAAGCAACTGAATATTAATATAATACCAGACCTCTTATCTGGCTTCCAGAAATTTAGTCTCTCCAGAAA
This sequence comes from Octopus rubescens, assembly GCA_027564515.1. NCBI lineage: Eukaryota > Metazoa > Mollusca > Cephalopoda > Octopoda > Octopodidae > Octopus > Octopus rubescens. The sequence continues at coordinate 33,589,213 of JAOPUL010000839.1, read as the reverse complement.
TCCGGGAATACTATGCAATACCACAATCCCCACAACACCACAACTCCCACTCCACATCCTTCCCAGGAATACTGGGTGGTAAAGATAGATGGATGGATACTTGAGGAATTGATAAACCAAGTACCTGTATAGAATGGTGAACTGGCAGAATTGTCAAAACATAGAATGGAATTTCTTGCAGTATTTGTTTTGGCTCTTTGTATTCTGAGTTCAAATCCTGCCATGGCCTTCCTAGGTGGTAAACTTAATACATCACCCAGTGTTACACCATCACTTGGTCCTTTGGTTCCTTTAGTGGATTTCACTCTGTTGCATGTATTCAGACCTGGCCTCTAGTTTGAGGATAGTTGCCACTGTCTGTCTGTCTGTCTGTCTGTCTGTCTGTCTCTGTCTCTATCTCTCTTTGTCTGTCTGTCTGTCTCTCTTTAACTAGTCTCAGAGACCCTATGAAACAGTGCTTCCCAATCTTTTTGCACCACAGACTGGTTTCATGCCATTTCCCCACAGACCAGGGGATCATGCACATAACAAAACACAATAAAGTGCATAATATATAATTTAATTATTAAAGTGTCTTCTACTATAGCCTCAGGCTGATCAAAGCCTTGCGAGTGGATTTGGTAGACGGAAACTGAAAGAAGCTTGTTGTATATATATATATCTATGTGTGTCTTTGTGTTTGTATTTGTCCACCACCACTTCTTGACAACTGGTGTTGATTTGTTTATGTTTCCGTAACTTAGCAGTTCAGCCAAAGAGACAGATAGAATAAGTACCAGGCTTAAAAAAATTAAGTACTGGGGTCAATTCATTTGACTAAAAGTTCTTCAAGGCAGTGCCCCAGCATGGCCGCAGTCTAATGACTGAAACAAGTAAAAGATAAAAGATAAAAGTTGAAAATTATATGATATACTTCATTTCATTAAACTCAAATTTGCTTCAGGAATGCCAAAAAAATTAAATAAATAATACTGACTTCTGGTAAGACAATTCACTCCTTTATAATAGACATGAACAATCAATGAACAAAGAATTTCAATTTTTGATTTTTCCATAATGGAACCCTGCATACTGTAAGGGCATTATGGCAATGAATGATGTCTATATAAATATAAACAATGAAAATATAAATAAACTCGGACACCATTAGCTATTTGCAAGGAATCTTTAAACAATGTAGACAAAGATTGTACAAACAAAATAATATCAAATGACAAATAAGCTGAGCTTATATTCTATGAATGCTATATTATATAATTAATGTTATAACATTATAGTTACATTATATAAAGAGAAATAAAATAATATCATTGATGTCTCACTATTTAATTTGTAGAAGTATAATATAAATGATATTTCCTGCTAATATTATTTCCATAACATAGGTAGCGAGCTGGCAGAATCATTACCGCGCCGGGAGAAATGCTTAGCGGCAATTTTTCCGACTTTATGTTCTGAGTTCAAATGCCGCCGGGGTCAACATTGCCTTTCATCCTTCTGGGGTCGATAAAGTGAGTACCAGTTACGAACTGGGGTCTATAAAATCGACTACTGCCCTCTCCCAAAATTTCAGGCCTTTGTGCCTAGTATAGAAAGGATTATTAAGTAATAGCATGAGGCAGTGATGGGAAATAAACAAACTTTAGGTTAGTTGAAATATATTTGTGATATATTTTAAATTCTAAAGGCAATTTCACTGCAGTTTACTGTGGAGAAAAAATCTCTCATTGGACCCCTAGATGAATTTCTGACTTATTATGCCTTCCTCAATAGGGGATACCAAAGAGAGATAAGCCTGAGCAGACTAAAAAGCTGTAGCTTTATAATAAATTAGTCAATACTAGTAATTTTACCATAAGCAAGACTTTTTGCTCCACAGTAAACTGCAGTTAAATTGTCATTAGAAGTTAAAATACATCACAAATATATTTGAATTATTGTCAAGTTTGTTTATTTTGAATCACTGCCACACGTTATTTCTTATGTATTTGTTCTTCTTACAGTGCATGATTTCAAGGATTTCCATGTAACATAATGAAAGGCTACTGACATAGTGTTTCTTACAATAGACTGAGAAATTGTGTATTCAATACCTAGTTTTTTTAATTCTCAGATTTTAACTGCCAATGATCCTCTCCTAAAGGTGTGTAAATGGTTATGTAATTTAGATTTGAAACTGGTAACACACATACACATCACACATACATATATACATATACATATATATATGTGTGTGTGTGTGTGTGTGTGTATAAATATATATATATGCATATAGGTGTATAAATATATATATATATGCATATAGGTGTGTATAAATATATATATATGCATATAGGCTGTGTGGCATCTTGAGCAAGTGTCTTCTACTATAGCCTCGGGCCGACCAAAGCCTTATGAGTGGTTTGTGGATTTGGTAGATGGAAACTGAAAGAAGCCCATCGTATATGTATGTATGTATGTATGTACCAGTGACACGTTAAAGGCACCTGGTACACTCTCTAGAGTGATTGGTGTTAGGAAAGGCATCCAGCCATAGAAACCAACGGACTGGAGTTTGGCGCAGCTTGCCAGTTTCCATTTAAATCATCTAACCCATGCCAGCATGGAAAACAGACGCTAAATGATGATGATGATGATATATATAAAGACTAGATCAGAGGTAGCTATGGAGCATTTATAAACAATATTCTTATTTAGTCATTTATTATCTAGTGAGGATGCATGGCCTAGTGATTAGGGTGTTGCACTCATGATCGCAAGATCATGGTTTCAATTCCTAGACTGGGTGGTGCGTTGTGTACTTGAGCAAAACACTTCATCCCGCATTGCTCTGCGATTACTTCAACATCTGACGTGTAGTACACTGTGCACCTGTTCAGGCAACGTTGATTTGATGGAGAGAGTGAGCTAATGTACACCACATACATTTGATCACTATAAACAAATCATTTGTGCAGGTCATTTGGCAAAAGCTGAACACTCATATGTCGTCTTCGACAGAAGAGTCCATAATTTTCTAAAGGCCATTTAGATGGTCTTCTGCAATCACATATTTTGTTAGTTATCAGTAAGAGGATATATATTACAAATGCATTTATTGCAGCTATTTCTATTGCTACAACCATAAATTAAACTATTATTACTATTCATGCTATTACCCAGTATATTCAGATTATAACTACATTATCATTAATATTAATCATATTGTTGGGTTCATTTTGGTTGCTGGTGGCAGGACTGGTGTTTATAAGGATTATAGTGTTAGCACTCGAGTTAAAATTCAGATGAACATTATTAGTTTCAAATTTTGGCTTATGGCCAGCAATTTTTGGGAGGGGGTAAGTCGATTAGATCGAACTTGGCGGTATTTGAACTCAAGAATGTAAGGTTGGAAGAAATGCTGCTAAGCATTCTGCCAGCTTACCGCCTTGAATGTAAACATTATTATCATATTTAAGTGAGGATAAATATTACCTCTCGGTATTAATACTGCCTCTGTCGCTAATGTATATTTTTTAACAAGTTAACTGGCTAATCATGACACCAGCGCCTGTTCTGGCACTGTCAATATATATATCGTTGGTGGGGAGATGAATTGCTGTTATGTCTAGGGGTCGAGTGTCCATTATTGAACAAGGTTGAAATCACATGTCCTGGTGGTCTCAACACTAGAGGTAGCAGGAATTTATCTCCCTGCTAGTGATATAAATAAGAGTGCATTTTGCACCAAAAACGCCAATATGAGAGTTTCTCTCATGGCAACTACCACAGTATAGTTTGTTCTAATAGAACATCTGCATTTAAGTGGGGATAAATACTGCCTCTGTTGCTAATATATATTATTTTCAACATTTCAATTTATAGAGAGAGTAATTACCATCCCCACCATCCACTACATAACCATTATTTGAGTTATCAATAGAAGAATTCACATTCAAAGGTATAATATAAAGATAGGGATTACGTGGATTAATATGCAGTCTGACACCTCACAGTTGAGCTTGAAGAAGATTGAGGAAACTAGAAAAAGATGTGAGAACTATAGCAGATAGAGGGACTTAAATCTCCATAGTTTTACTTAATGTAGTAAGGTAGGTATGCAGGAACTCTGATACATACATAATATGATAAAAGAAAGAGGGATCTACAATATGTAGATGTAATTGAAAATACGGTATATATAGACTTAAGAAATGAGAAAAATGTATAAATATGCATCTGAAAGTACAAGAGTTTCAAAATAGGCATAATATCAAACTATTAAATATTAATAAATATTTCCCTTATATGATAAAACACAAAATAAAATAAAGCAAAATAAAATAAAATAAACAGCATTGTGACATAATATGTATGTTGAAATATGCTCAAATTTTAAAGTTAAAACGAAAATTAAAATATTAACAGTGATTTAGGATATAGGAAAATATAAGAAAACATAATAAAATATTATGATCCTTTCTACTTTAAGCACAAGCTCTGAGGAGGTTAGCTGATTACATTGCCCTCAGGGCTCAACTGGTACTTATTTTATTGACCACGAAAGGATGAAAGGCAAGGTCAAACTTCGTGGAATTTGAATGTAGAACGAAAAGAGCTGGAAGAAATACTGCTATGCATTTTGTCTGAAGCGATAGTGATTCTGCCAGCTCATCACCATATAATAAAACATAATAATAATAGCAGGAAGACAATAGAAAATATTGGAAACATAAAAATAAAATCCAGAAAAACATCAGAAGAATGTTGAGCCACTGTAAATTAGGGGCAACACTTATGTGTGGGATTAGAATAATCTAGTAATGGGGTGGGGTTGTTTAATAATGGATTCTATATGGTGTGAATGATCAAAGAATAGACAGAGGATGTGGTCAAGTGCACAGATTATAGTCTCCATGGAGTGGGCTAGGATAGAAGTGATAGGTTCTGACTAATAATTTCTAAATGAACTAAACAACTACTTGAGGGACTCTGAATTTTAGGATCGATGTAAAGAGTTTTAGATGCTAAACACACATGTAGTATAAGGAAGAGAGATCTACTATATGTGGATGTGTGACATCCTGGGATTGAAAACAAATTTTAAAAAATATATAAATGTGCATTAATTACATAAGTGTTCCAAAAGAGATATAAAACTAATAAAAATTAAACTATTAACATTTTCCCAATATATGCTAAAATAAAATAAAACAAACAGCAATTTGAAAAATAGTGATATGATCCCAATGTTGTAATATGCAAAAATATTGATGTTAAAATGAAAATTAAGAATATTAAAATATAAAATGTATAAATTTAGTGTGAGGGCTCAGTTCTTAGTCTCCTCCTGTTTATCATAATCCTTCAGACCATAAAAGAGGTATTTTAGACTGGTTGCCCATGGAAGCTACACTGATGACTTTGTTCTTATTGCTGAAACTATAGTAGATTTAAAAATGAAATTCCAGGTGTGGAAGCAAAACCTAGTATCAAAGGGACTTAAAGTTGATTTAACAAAGACCAAAGATCTAGTAAGCAGGAAAACAGACAAACCACTAATTCCTTCAGGTAAATGGCCCTGTACAATATGTAGAAAAGGTGTAGAGAGGAATTCCAAACAGTGTCCCCAGTGCAAACTGTGGACACACAAGAGGTGTAGTGGAATCAGGGAATGGTTAACAGAGAAAATAGGCTTTGTGTGAGGCAGATGCACAGAAGCAATACACAATAAGAACGTACAGGAAATAGATTTTCTTGACTGCCCATGAAGATCCTTAGAGGTAGTAAATAGCTTTTGTTACCTATGTGGCTTAATTAGCAGTGGAGAAGAATGTTTTGAAAGTATAGGAGCTAGAGTAAAATAGAATGGAGAAAGTTCAAAGAGCTATTACCTCTATTGATAACAAAAGGCCTATCTCTAAGAGTGAAAAGCAAATTATATGATGTTTGTGTATAAACAGCAATGTTACACAGTAGTGAAACAAGGGTGGTGAATGCAGAGGACATTAACCACTCAGTTGCAAGTTACTTGATGACCTCACTTGTGCCAATGTCCCATGTTTGTATATTCAGAAAAAGGGTCGGTGGAGTTTTGGAATAGGTCACGCACATAAGTTGAATTTTCTGTTTTAACAGGGATTTTTCAATTTTTTGTTCACCATGCACATCAAAATGATGGTGGGGGAGCCTTTTATGAAAATAAATTTTTGAAAATCTATGATTTTTATACTCCCCTTCCCGGGGCCCTCAACAGATTTTTCAAATTTGTTTGCACTGCACACTTAAAGACGATGGGAGAAGCCTTTTATTTTTAATCCATGAAAATCCATCATTTTGGAAGTTACCCTTGCCCTCACATTCTTTTCCCCTTTTTTTAAAACAGAAAATGAAACGTCATTTTTTTCCAACACCAACATGATACATGTAACTTTTTTTTCTTCAAACTTTTTCCGTTCGACTAAAAAAAAAAAAAGAATTAAAAAAAAACAATGAGCCACCTTTCGAGCCATGAAATGAAGTGTTTTGCTCAAGATATATCGCCCGGTCTAGGAATAGAAACCGCTATCTTAAGATTATGAATGTATACCCTAATCACTAAGCCATGCGCCTCAACGTTTCTAAAGTAGTTGTTTAAATCAAAACACTTTGGGAAAATATTGAATAACTTACGTAACAAATGTATATAAAACAAATAAAATATTCTCTATATTTAACTAAAAATAATTTTGATTATTGTTTCACCTCATAAAAACAATTCTTCACACTAAACTACAGAAACTCGCTCGCAGATCAATTATCGCGGTAAATCAAACAAGCTGTCATATACGAGATTGATATTTATAATAGAGGTTAAAAACAAATATTAGCTTCTACATACCTATTAAAGTATATCTAATGTTGTTCATGTTCAAACGTCTGTTGCTTCTCTGCTTTTGACAGCTTATATAAACACACGTGCATGTTTATATACAAATATATGTGTGTGTGTGTGTGTGTGTGTGTGTGTGTGTGTGTGAGAGAGAGAGAGAGAGAGAGAGAGA
>JAOPUL010000839.1:33481166-33491960 GCA_027564515.1 Octopus rubescens | reverse complement strand
ATGGAAAAACAGACGTTAAAGGATGATGATGATGATGATGATGATGATGATGATGATGATGATGATGATGATGATGATATATACATTCATTTAGACATAATTTTATCTGAGGTACCAGATGAATCCACATTGTAACAAGAAATGCAAAGGACAGTTTTGTCCAATTCACTACTTCACCAGAACTAATTCTGGGGAGATGGCCAGAAAACAAGATTGAAATAAACAAACAATCACACTAATAGTGGTACCCCAGCATGGCCACAAATAAAATAATGTCAATAAACATCAATGTATGTACAGTGCTTTTCTTGTGAAACAAAGGATGTAAACATTCACACAAACACACATACATATATATACACACACACACACAGAGTTAGCTTCCATACAGTTTCCATTTATCATATTCACTCACAAGGCTTTTGGTTGGTGCAGGGATATAGTAAGAGTCATTTGTCCTGGGTATTACTTTAAACTGCATCTGGTAATGGGGCCCTGATTCAGAAGTTCCAGGATTTTGAGAAGTGTGGAATCACCTCTTAACTACTATTGTTCCCAAGAGTAGTAGCACCTGTCCTGGCTTTGAGTTAATTAGCATTTTAGGACTTGCCTACCTATGCATGTGAAGACCTGATCTGGTGGACTCTGTGGAAGAAATCTGCCGGGTTTAATGGAGGGGAAGGTAGCTGCAGTAATGCATTGTGGAGTGCAGAGAGCAAGATGAGGCAAGTAAGACATCATGACCCTCTATTACATCTGTTTTCATCCCCAGTCATCTTGACCTTGTCTTGTCACTAGATTGAAGGTGGTCATGGATGCGAGATTGAAGTTGATGGTGTGCAAATCTTCTTCACTTTAAACAAAGTTACCGTGTAAGTCATCAGTTATCCGTAATGATGACTAGATGGTCATCATTGCTCTGATGGATGAATGTACAGAAGACACTTGCCAAAGGTGCTATGAAGTGGGACTGAACCTAAAAGCACTTGATAGAGAAACTAGATTTTAACCACACAGCCATGCCTAAGCCACACACACACACACATATGCACACTTGACTCGAACAGCTGCCTGCTTGGCATAGAAGAACATTGTTTCCAACATTAATAGCACAATTATCAGCCTTGTTAAATATTTGGTTGAAGAAAGCTTTTATTGAAGATTGTAGTGATATTCCATTGAAACTTTATTAACAATGCTGAGATTCACTACAAACAAATATGGTTATACATAACTACATCAACAACACTGAGAAGAACAGAAGAAAATAACACCGAAAAAGTTAAGTAGAACATTATTAGTTGTAGTTATAGATGAAAGAATAGCTATAATGTAAATTCTTTTTGGAGTTATGGATTCAATAATAAATTATATAAATGCTAACCTTATATTGACGATATGAATAGAATGAAAATATATTGAGGTGAACTTTAGAGCTAAATTATTTCACCACAAAACAATTGGGTCAACAAGCAACATTTAGGAGAAATGTTGATTTTAATTTTATTCCCAAAAGTGTGAACAAGGATATCAATAAACAAACATTTTTCTAGAACACATATATTGACAATAGATCTGACAAACTGCTACTAGGTTTCCTCACAGGAAGACAGGCTCAACATTTAGGTGTCTGTAACTAGAGGAGCAACCTTATAAATTAGTGTATTATGAAATAGGAGTGTGAAGAATATAAACAATTAATTCTTAATTAAATGTTTCAAGAAAAAGATTATTTCATTTTTAAAACTCCAGCTACATGATAGAGCATATATGACTAGTATTGACTAAGCGACCTGTTGAGCTGATATTGACTATGTTTACACTTTGTAACAAAATTATTATTTTGTTTTGTCTTTGGTCAGTAAGTGTTATTTCTTATTTGCTTCTATCTAAAAATCAAAGTAAATGACTACTATTCCCTTCAAAATTTGCTTTTGTGATCTGGAGATAAATGTTTTGAAACTAACCTATTTTCCATTACATTTCAGACAGATTTAGCACTGAGTTGCTGAAGCAGAATTTTCTAGAACTTTCAAGAATTTCTAGAACGTTCTGGTAACATAGATGGTAGTGAGCCATACAGGGATCAGAAGCTGAACAGTTCTGTTTACTTCTAGCTGTCCAAGTGGAGACAAGTTTGAGGAAAGAAAAGTTTGAAGGAAATATTAGCCATTTTTCATACTTCCTAGGGGTAAGGAAATAGGAAATAAAAGTTGCTAACCAAGGACAAAAATTGTGTTACACAGTGTTAATGATAAAGGCTGAAAATATTTACTATAGAATATTGTCCCATTATTTTGGCAAATAAATGCCTATTTATACACCCTTTCTACAATTGTTAAGCAGTATATTGCAGATATTAAAGCAAAAAAATTTTGAAAATGTCATCATGGATTTACAGAAGGGAAAAGTAGAATGGTGAGCTATGAAAGACTATCATTAAGCAAACAAATAACCACAACTTCTTATCAATAAACATTAAATCAATGTTTGAGGAGCGTAAAACGTGTACATGTGTATAAATTGATCACCAATCAAACAGGAGTTAAAAGCTATTGATGAAAAACTGACATCAGAAAAGCTGAAAAAATAAATAAATAAGAAATTAAGTTGAAATCAATCTGTATTTGTAAGAAAAATGAGAGGACAATGAATGAAATCTAAACAGGCAACCCAGGAAGATAGAATCATTCTGGAGAAAAATCTAGAGTGAGAAGGAGTTTATTTGATTGACCTCTACAAGCAAGCAATCAATGGAGATACAAATATACTAAGGTAGTTGGCATTGGCAAAAGCAAGTCTGAAGAAGAAGAAAAAAAAGAAGAAAAAACCCACTCATAAGAAAAGAACTACCAACCAATTGCAAGCCAGAATATAAGACATAAAATGTACACCTATCTGAAACTATTATTCTAGGATTACTATGATAGTAACAGTATCCTCACAACTGACCAAGCAACTAGGAAGAAAGAAGTTTGGGTATGTGTGGAGCAACAGCAAATTAACAAAACTGTGATGTCAGAGGTACAAGAGCATAGTGAGACTGCATTACAAGAAAACATTTGGTTCTGTTCCCCACATGTAGATGTTAGAGGCCCTATACCTGAAGCTATATACAAGTGATAGCATAAAATATTACAGGAGTATATTTCAGGGAGATGGTTTCTGTGATGCCTACACTTGCAGTTAACTCCCCTTGTCCTTTGAGGAAATCTGAAGGATATGCAATTGCCTCACAAGAAGACAGAAATACCAACTTTACACATAGCTTCTTTTCACAGGTGACCTGAAAATGTATACTAAAAATGTGAATGGTATGAAGAAGAGCCTTTGATCTGGTTATAGGACACAGAAATGGAGTTTAGTCAAGATAAATGTTCCAGAATGAAAAGTGAGGAAGAATAACAAGCCAATCTCGCATCTTTATTTTTGCCAATATCCAACGAGGAAAGCAACAGGTATCTAAGGATAGATGAAAATACATTCTATGATGAACAAGGAATAAAAAAAAAAGATGAGCTCTCTGCATACAATAAATTAGTGGCCCACAATTGGCTCTACAATACTCATAGCAAAATTGGATGCCAGATGAGATCCAAGCCCTTTATTTTTGTATCAATCTATCTGACTAAAACAAAAATTGGAAGGCAGAAGCTTAACTTCAATTTAAAGAGTCTTTGATGGTTGAACAATATCCCTTTGGCAGCAACATCTATGAACCACCATGCATTTATGGATCAAGTCTGCATACATGAGCCAAACAGCATAATGAAAGTTGAAAAAGAGCATCTCAAAACGTATTCCCTGACTGACGACCAGAGTTACACTCCCAATTAAGTTGCACAGCCCTAATGAAATAGAATGAGATGAAAGGATTTCTCTTTCACAGCTGATGGTAATTTATGGCTAAGCTTCAAGATGACAGTAACATAGATAACCAAAGTAGTTTTATTTTGGAACAACATTAAGTACATTAGATCTCACTTTGAAAGGTATAATTTTGAAATCCAGGAACAGGAACTACCAACAAAAGATTTGATGGACAAAAAAGGATAGGGAGGAATTAACACCAAAGATGTAATCCACACCACAAGCAGCTGTCTGAAATTGTAATCATTTAGCTATAAGGAATGATGTCATATCTAAAACAATATACAATGTATTCTGCAGGAAAAAAAATAGTCCTGAAGATAAAAATATAACAAGGTACAGTGATGTAGAGGGCATACTCACCCATAATATGAAAGAAAACTGGTGGAATGTTCTTGTCAAAACCTCTGTAAAATGTAGGCATAACAGACCAGACATAATGATCTGGGACAGAGAAAAGAAAGTATACACTGTAGTAGAAATCAGTTGCCCAGCAGACATTAACATTATGTTCAAAGATCAAAGTAAACATCTCTGCCGAACAAATGAGAAATCTGAAGATACTCCAGCCAGACTATAATTTAAGATTTACATGGGTAATTATTTGGACACTTGATTACGTAACTAACTGCCTCAACATTTCTCTTGAGAAACTTGGCTTCATAAAACCCAAAAGGACTCAGCTAATTTAGAAACTATAATTACATTAATGAAACTGAAAAGTATTCTAGAAGTTGAGCTTGTAATAGGTAGATTTACACAGGCATAAACATACATGTACATGTATAGACACAAGCATATACATAATTACACATCTTTGGTGTCATCTTAAAGCCAAGGATATGTTCAAATTTATTTTCTTCTTTCTTAATCATTGTTAATGATACTTCCATTTTTTATAGCTGTATCTCCTGATGCTTGAGATAAGCTTTTACTCACAGAGCTTGCAATGAAGCTGTGGAAACAGTTCCCTTTCAAGAAGTCACTGTTGATCTTCTGCTGTTTTTCTTCAGTTTTAATTGATTTTTCTTGGAGTTGCCCAGCAATAAAAATCAGTTGTGCTTTGAGAATGGAAACTCTATTGAGATTCTGGCAAGATTTGTTTGGAAAGTTGAATGAGCCAATTCAACAGTATCTGAGATAGGATCTTGCAAGAGAATGATAACAGAGAGATACTTCTATAATGTCCTCATATCTCACAGTCTCTATTTTTGAAGATGGTGATACTATATGGCACATAACACAAAGATATTCTTCCTTGCTTGTACATCTCAGCTGGAATAGAATTGGGGCTAGGAACTTTGTAGTAATGCAGCTGACAGATGGCAGTGTCCATTTCCTATCAAAACAGAGGAGTTGTCATTCATATCAGCTTAAGGAATGTGGGAAGACCAGCACAGAAATCATTAAGAGACTATTGGTAGTCGGTTTAATAGGTTGCTGAAGTGATCAGATTAAGATTTCAAAATTAATTCATTATCTGTCAAAATACTGCTGATTCAGCTTTCATTAGTGTTGTTCCTATCTTGACAGGTTCATAGATGCACAGACAGCAGGGTAGCAGTCATGCATGAAATGATGGTCAGTATAATGTTGAATTTCATTGGCTTTGGTTTGCCACTGATCATTTTGGGTTCTACTGATTTGTACTTGGGCATCTACACTGATGCAATGGTAGTTGGTTTTCTTAGTTTTGGATCAATGGTTGTTTTCCCAAAGAAGTGTAGCGAGTAAGAAGAGATACATTTTTGTTATAGCATAGTAATACAGTTGTGCTATGACAACTCCAGCCAACCAAGGCTGGGTGTAAGTTAATACCAAAAGCAGTTATCTGCCCGTGAAGAGTTAAGAGTGCTTAAAAATCAGTTAGCGACTAGACATCAGACCAGTGACATCAACTATCAAGTATGGGAACAACCTATTTCCTCTATGCCAACTTCGCTCCGCTAACTCTGCATTATACCACAACTTTGGCCATATCATGAATATTATATTTTTGTTTAAGCTAGCTCGGATTTCTGTTAGCATATAACAATTTCTAATGTAAGTCACAAAGCTTTATCTGACTCCTGCACATACACAGCTACACTCCTATTTCTTGTCAGCCCTTGTTATCCTTTAATAAATTAAATATTTTGTATAAAAAAATGCCTACTGATATTTTCTTTAAACACGTTTCTCAAAAGCTCACTTACAGGACCACACAATGAACACATAAACTTTCTCTCACTAAAGAAGTTTTGCCGAGTGTTTGTTTAGATGAGCTTGCAGATTTCAGTGTCATTTTCATCCAACCAGCTTTGATGTGTGTGACCTGATAACCAATTCAGTTGTAGAGAGATCAGCAATATTAAAATTGTTGCTGACAAAGCAATAGCACAAGCTACTAACACTCCTCATGCACCAAAAGAAAGGACCAAGGCTGACTATGAAAGACTATGATTGGTATATCTCAGCAATCAGATCAGCCTCCCGTCATTTCAATACTGTTGTACCATGGATATGGGGCTTTGAAGACCAAGTACTATGCTGATCATATTTACGATGCTTCCTCCACATTAATGGTCCCAAGATCTCAACTTAACCTTCAAAGTCTAATGGTAATCCATGAGGGGTAACAGGGAGAAGATTGACATCTGGAATCTTGGACTGGGAACATTAGCAATGAAAGCATAAAGGCTGCCTTTATGGTAAAACAGAGATAACACCGGAATCTAGCAGCTGCTTTTATGGCAGAGTAACCCTGTTCAGGAAAAAATGTGCTCCCTATGCCAAAAGCAGATCAAGAAAAAAAGGACCTAAAAAAAGAAAGAAAAAGAAATGGTGGTCTCTACCTCCTTAATAGAAAACCACATCCAGTGGGATATCTATTTTATGGTCACAACAATTTATACTACTCCTCTGATTGCTAGAACATGGAAAATTTGAACTCATTAGAGGGAACATTAACAGACAAAAATGATAAACTGCTCTTATCTACTGGCAAAGTTTACTGTCAATATGAAATACTTACTGAAACCAGATTAGGAGAGGAAGGAGAAATTTTAGAAACTGGTTTTTGCACATACATAAATCAGAATTATCTCACAAATGACAATAATATTACATGCACTGGTGATGTGAATAAAGCTAGACTAACAAAAGATATATCAGTAGACTTTGGAAAGTATGAAAGGCAGAACAGTCTGCATTCAATAAGACCATAACCCATAATACTTTTGCAGTGCCAGTGTGAGTACCAACATTTGGGGTATCAGTATGGGCATTTGAAAAGATCTGTAACTTGGACAACAAGACTAGAAAGATACCAAGAACTGTTAACTTCCACATAAATAATGACATTGACAGGATCTATGTTAAAAGAAGGGATGGAGGTAGAGGCTTAAAGTCAGTTCAAATGGCCTTTGAGTGTTGCATTGTATCAATCAGACAACACATACTGAACATTAAAGAGAGAAATGAATATACCACATGTGTACTTAACAGTGAAAATAACATCTTGATGGCAGGTGATGAACTCCTGTATAGATACTCTATTGTACAGCTATTCTTTGTGATTCAAGAGTAGCTATACTAACCTATCTGAAAGAAGATTTCAAAATATTTTACTGTTTACTTAAGAGAGCAAGAGAATATTTTTAGAGTAACACAATAAACAACTGTAGAGTTTGTTTTTTTTGGGTTTTTTTGCAGTACACACACACAAACATATCATTTAATGTCTATGTTCCATACTGGCATGAGTTGGACAATTTGACAGGATCCAATGGGTCCAAGGTCTATATCATGCTCCAGTGTCTGTTTTGACATGGTTTCTATGGCGGGATGCCCTTTCTAATACTAACCACTCCACAGCATGTACTGAGTGCTTTTTTGTGCCACCAGCACTATTGAGGTTACCATGCAGCTTGCAAGACTTTGAACCTTGGTTTTATGCTAGAGGACAAGGAAGTAAAGTATGAGAGAGGGGCAGAGAGCAGGTTCTTGCAGAAGAGCTAGAGAAGAGAGAGAATGATCAGTAGGGGTTGTGAAAAGATAGATAGTTGAGATGAGGTGACCAGGTGGCCCCTCAAGGCACATGGTGGGTAAAAGCAGGTGGGGTGGTTTGCAAAATTGTTTGAGAGGCTGGGGAAGCAGTCTGTAACTGTAAAAATTGGGTAGGGTGGAAAGGTGATGAGTCATGAGTTGGGAAAGATAGAAAGATGCAGAAGAGAGCAAGGGTGGAGAGGTAGGATAGTAATGATGATACAGAAGTAGGCTTAATGTATGATGAGAAGTAGTTTGGTTCAGTTGTAGGGTGAATCAATGTAACATGTGGATGGAGAGCACAATATACACAGCATTTCCAGTACTTAGCTTTGCTGAGGTGGGTGAGTCTTCTTGAGAACCTCATATCACCAGATATCCTCCATGTGGTTCAGAGTCTGAGGTTAGCCTTTATCACTACATCCCATGTCTTCCAGGTTCTCCCTCTTCCACGAGCTTCAACCACATTAAGCGATTGTTATCCCTGTAGGTCAGCATGAGCTAGCCCCTCTATCCCATGCATTCTCCATATTCAACAGTTTCCCATAATAGTACCTGCACATCACTTTCTTGTCTCTCATATTGATGGCAAGTATACCTTCACCATTCCGAATACACTTCTCACCAATGACATCTCGGTTCTCTCTTACACTATCTTTCAATCCTGAAAGCCATATGCCTCTGATCCTCATATTGCAAGACAAGCGCAAATCTTTTCTTCTCTGTTTCACCCTTAGCTAAGTATGATATATCTGTCACCTAGCTGCCCTTCTATCCATTTTGTAATGCTCCTTATTACCACCTTCTTTCTAGGTTTTTCAAGCCAGTCTCTTGGCCTTTACTGCTCTATCAACCATACTGTTCTATCACCATGTTACTTTCAGCTTGGTCTGGACTTTGCTCCAGCCACCTGTCTGTTCTGTGGCACTGAGCAAGTTATTTCACAGAAATTCCCAGTTTTCTTTTATGCTACAAGTATCTAAATCTGCCTCCTTACAGTCATATGCACCACTTAGGAGTTCTCTAAATCTGTTCCCAGTTTTGGGATATTTTAGTTTCCGTATCTTCCATCTCCATGTCATCATTTGTTTCTGTGTCTGTCTAACTAATCTATATTGTGTAGTGCATTCTTCACCAGGAAAGGTTTTGGTATTTACAAGAGCTCTCCTGTCCCTTTTCCTGATCTGGCTTGTGAGTATGCCAGATTAATAGGTGATGAGGTGGTTGGCTGGTTTCTTTAAGTGTGTGTTGCAAATTGTTTGACCAGTTATGTCATAGAACTCCAGAAGCCTCACACACTCCTCATTTCTTACATAATATTCATAGCTTCCGTGTATATCAGGAAAGCCAATAGTATGTTGCCCAACATGACCATTGAAGTTGCTAGACATGATAATGAAGTCATTGTCACTTGTCATTGACGTAGTCTGCAGAAAAGTCTCATAGAAGCAGTCCTTCTATATTGCTATTAATCCTGCCTGTGGAGAGTATGTTGTGATAAGTCGCAGTTGAGTTGCCTATAAGTAGTTTCATCTTAATTATTGTATCGAATACTCTGACAACTTCAATTACAGTTTATATCAATTTCTCAGCTAAAACTATGCCAACCCCACATCGCTATTACTCACCCAGAAGAATTTGTGTTGATATCTTTTGTCTGTGAGGAGTTTGGTTAAGGATCCTTTCCATCTTACCTCTTGCACACAGCATACATCCACACATCTCTACTCTAGCATTTCCACAATCTCACAAGACTTACCTTTTATTGTGCCTATGTTTATGGTTTCAGCCCTAAAAATTTGGAATCCACAGGAAAGGGAGTAAATCTTCAGTAGGAAGGCCATTTGGTGGTTGGTCTATTACTGTATGAATAAATTTGTACCTGTGAGGAATAAGAAGGGTTATGCCGTGGCTTGCCAGTTGTTGGCAGATTTACTCACATTATTGTCTTTCCTCACATTAAATTTATTCATCATTCATTCACTTTTCAGACTTGCTGCATCTACCACAAAAGTGCAGTTTACAACTATTATTAATAAATAAATAAATAATAAATATTCTTAATTTATTAACATTTACGATGTTAACGTCATTGGCAGGATGCTAATATAAGTGAGGGGTATGAGGGAGAGCCAGGAGAAAGAAAGATTTCCAGTATAATTGGAAGAGGCAGGGATGGGTGGGTCCATTGTGAGCAAGTGAACCATGAACCTTCATGAGGGAGACAAAATGATCCAATTTTCATTAGAAAAATTCAGATTTGCATGAGAAAAATATTCATGAGAACAAGCAGGCCACCACACACATGTGAGAGAAAGATATATTAAAGAAATAGGAGCATATTTGATTAAAGAAAGGGGTATATTAGATTCCAGATGATGTCAAAAGGGTAGTATTACCATGGTGATTGGATGGCAGAGATTTAAAGTGAGCAAAAACAGATCTGTGCTTATCTTGACATCATTTCATTTATCACAGAGGGAAGTCCAGTACCTACACATACACACATTATATATATATATATATATATATATATATATACACATCTATATACACACACACATATATACACACATATATATGTGTGTGTATATATATATATATGCATATATACACACACACACATATATATACATGCACATACGTATATACGTACATGCACATAAATATATACATATATATATATGTACACACACACACACACACATACATATATTTCTCTCTCTCTATATATATATATATATGTACACACACACACACATATATATAAAAATAAAAAAATAAATGGGCGATTGACTTTTGTCAGATCGGACCTAGGAACCAATGTTTCCCCACTGGTCTTTCAATTGCTAATACTATCTATCGGTCGCAACTCCAGGTAGAAGGAGCAACGTGAAA
>JAOPUL010000839.1:33447676-33462997 GCA_027564515.1 Octopus rubescens | reverse complement strand
CAAATCCACTCACAAGGCTTTGGTCGGCCCGAGACTATAGTAGAAGACACTTGCCCAAGATGCCACGCAGTGGGATTATTTTAAATATTTAATTGCGTGTGGTTTTGTTAATGGCTTTCAGCCTTACGGTGAGAGATTAATTCCTATCTCTGTGTACATATGTATCATTAAAACAGGTTGCTGAGAGTTTGACTTATTTCTAGCAATACTGGTGTCTAACGACACCCTTATACCACAATTGTGTGGTAAATTTTATATTCCTTTTTAGTCTTTAAGTATTGTACCTGTTTATGCCTTATAGGCATCTTATTTGAATATGTGTGTGTGTGTGTGTGTGAAAAAAGGAAAAGAATGACTTCACTTGTAGTTCTAAAAAATGCTTAATTTTAACCAAATTATGATATAAAATATAAATTTTTTAGAACTACAAGTCATTCTTTTCCTTTTTCAAATATACCTAACTGTACCAAGGATTTCACACATTTTTCAATAAATATATATATATATATATAAAAGTAGTGATGATCAATGAAAAACAACAACAACAGTCAAGAGGACACACATGTAGAATGTATTGGATTCACGGTCGGATGGAAAAAAAGAAGAAAGAAAAAGAGTACTTTTAACGGTTTGGGCATTGCCCTTCATCGGAAAGAGGAGAGGGAGAAATCCGGTGGAAAGGAGATGGTTAGGAAGGCACGTGTAGTTCACATGATGAAAAGATGGCGTTTGAAAACTGGACAGGGGGGAATCTTGTTCTTCAAAAGCAGAAGAGTTGTCAAGGCATGTAACTGTGTGTGCGCGCACGCGTGTGTGTGTGTGTGTGTGTTTGTCCGACATTTCTCCGACTGCTTACCTGCTACTGCTACTAAGGTGGATCATATATCCGAAGAAGAAGCACACATATTAGAGCAGTAAAGTATTTACCTGTAATCCGTTAAGACCGGTCAGAGAGTGACCATCGGTTTTGCACCTACAATTCCTTTTTTTTTGCAACTGATTTGAATTTTTGCACATTTTATTTGGCTGTATATTTCTTTCTTGCTCTGCATAATTCCGCATGCACTCTAATAACTGTATTAGCATGTTCAACCATTTTGTCTTACAATTCTTACCTATTATCGCACATTTGTGTCCCACAAATGTTCTGGTTGGGGAGTTCTGTAGCAGAATGGATCGATATAAGCAAAAGGAAAAACTGTTTCTCTCTCTCTCTCACTTTTTTTCATAATTGCTGTTCGGTCGTAGCAGAGAACAGCAATTATAAAAAAATCCTGTTTTAAGCATTGCTCTGATTGGTTAGTTTTTGGGCGCAAATTGTTCCCCAAACAGTTGCGCCAAATTACCCGGTAAACCAATCAGATGTGCTCAATTGGATCACGTGTTCTCTTGGCGGAAAAAAACTATTCACATTGCTGTGAGCCAATTTCTATAAAAAAATTTGTTCTTCCCTCCCAAAACGACTTCAGGATGCTATTGCTCGCTTGTCTCACCATGAAATTCATCACCGCCGAGATACGCCGAGTGCAACGCCAAATGCAGAAATGTTATGTTCTCTTCGTAGAATACTCTTAATGTATGTATGACCAGTTCTTTTGATCCAATTCGCTGTGCTATTCTTGTTTATGTCTCCTCACTGACATGTATATTCTAACAAATCATTTCCTAAATTCAACACCACTGATGTTCAATAAACACTGAGTTATACTGGAAAAAGCTGTTGATTTTTCTTCTTACAATTATAATGTTCATATTAACAGGTTCCCAATCTATCAGACAATGGAAGCTTATTACAGGCTTATCCAGGTCTGTTCAGTCTTGACAAGGAACCTACACAAATGACCAGTTTCCTCTAGGTTTAATCCAAGTTACTCCAGGTGTGTCCAGGTTCATCTGAGCTTGTCGAGGCTAGTCCAAGCTTTTCCATGCTAATTCACATCCAGCATGTCCAGGCTCATCCATGGGTGAAATCTCGCTGAAATCTTGTTCAAATATTTTTGAAATTTTATTCAAATTTTGCTGAAATCTCGTATCTTGCTGAGATGTCATTCTAATTTATCTGAAACCTTGCTTATAGATTGGCGAAATCTCGCTCAAATCTCCTTCAAATTTCTCTTGAAATTTTGTTGAAATCTTGTGTAAACTTATTTTGAAATCAGTGAAATCTCACTGAAATCTCATTTAAATTGCTCTAAAATTTGGCTCAAATCTTACTGAAATCGTGTGAAAATCTCGTTCACTCTTGTCTGAAATTTACCTCATATCTTGCTGAAATCTCATCCAAATTTCTTTGAAATCTTGATATATCGGTGAATTCTCGTTCACATCGCTTTGAATTCTTGCTCAAATCACGCTGAAATGTCACTGTTTTCTCTGAAATTTTGCACAACACTTGCTGGAATTCACTAAGATTTCTCTACCATTTGGCTTGAAACCTGCTAAAATCTCGCTGAAATTTTCATATTAATCTGAAATATTGTGTATATATTTTACAAAAATCTCACTGACAACTGTCTTACTCAAATCTTACTCAAATTTCTCTGACAATGCCACAGAAATTTTGCTCAAAACATGCTAAAAATCTTGATGAAATTTCTCTGAAATTGTACTCCCATCTTCCGGTTATCTCGCTGTAATATTGCTGAAATCTTGTGGAAATTTCGTTCAAATGGCTCTGAAATCTTCCTCAAATCTCCTTGATTTATCATCTAAATTTTCTGACATTTTGCTAATATCTTGTTCAAATTTATCTAAATTACTTTTACATATATTTGGCTAATACCTTGCTAAAATTGTATTGAAATTTCATTGAAATTTCTCTTAAATTTTGCTCGTATCTTGATTTAATCTTACTGAATTCCTTTTTAAACTCTGAACTTTTCCTTGTAGCTTACTGAAATCTCATTCTTATTTCTATCAGAATTTGCTCAAAACTGGCTGAATTCTCACTGAAATTCTCTCTGAAATTTTACTGTAATCTTGCTTTTATCTGAAATTTGGCAAAAATCTTATTAAATCTCATTTAAATTTATCTGAAATTTGTGTTTAAATTTAAATTTAAATTTATCTGAATATTGCTAAATCTCACTGAAACCTCGTTCAAATTTCTGAGATTTCTCACTGAAATCTCTGTCAAATAAAGAATAAAAAATCCGGGAGGGGATGCAATAAAGTAGGGGATCGAAATATTCCTGCAAATCTTGCATTCAACTGTACAAAGTTGTAATAAAATAGAATAGGTAATTAGGAGATGTAATAAGGGAGTTAACAAAGTAGTGGAGATCTTAAGAAGAGGATATAATAAAGTAAGGGAGGTAATAAGGACCAGAGTGTCATACAAGTTTTTGCCGCAGGGTAGCCAGGAGAATGTCAGCTAATTAAAATGGATTGTGACTATTGTTTCATTTGTGTCAGCAAGTCAACAGAGGAAAAATGAAAAGACAGCATTAGCTTTGCAATCAGGAAGAATCTAATGGGTTGCCATCCAATGGGAGTGTCTGTATAATTAAACTCAGCTTATCGATGTATTGCAGGCATCATGTAACCTTCTCTGTGTATGCAGTAATTCAACTGAAGAAAGTCTATTTCTTTTAGAAATGACATACTTTCCACACCAACTAGTGGCAAAACCATATTATCTAGTGACTTTAATGCCAGGTAGACTTCTGCAAGTTTTAGCACTGCTCCCAACTGGGTCTTGTTTCTCATCCTTGGTTGAAGTAGGGTCATCTTATGGACTTTGTTATAATATGCAGCAGTTTTTCATGGAGCTACAAGTAAAGCTGATGCCAGAAATATTTACGAAAATAACATGAAGGTTCTGAAATAGCTGAAGCTGACAAATTCTAAGACCTTGCAATATCTTCATTTTGGCATTGAGAAGAACATTCAATAATAACGATCCCTCAGTATTTGATTGGTACATTATTTTACCATTCTCAGAAAGTAGCTAAATATCCTTTCTATACTAGGCAAGAAGGCCTGAAATTTTGGGGGAGGGGTGTAGTCGATTTTATCGACCCCAGTTTGTAACTGGTACTCACTTTATCGACCTTGGCGGCATTTGAACTCAGAACGTAAAGTCGGAAGAATTGCTGCTAAGCATTTCTCCCGGCATGCTAAAGGTAGGTTTACAATATTAAAACATATTTATTAAGAATATAGTTCAGTAACTATCACTATAACTATGTTGGCAGAATGAAGGAAGAGATGAAACAAAAGTTTACAGAATAACACTGATGATAATGATAAGCTAATCTTTTTCTCAGAAAAAATGTTTTCCAGCAAAACAGAATTATTTTATTTTAGAATGCATACACTATTACAATATTTAATAAGAAAATGGAAATATACTGTTCGTTATAAAGGAGCAGCATTCTGGACTCATGTTGATATTGGCACTTTTTAAGTAAGGAATTTGAAATGTGCTGAAGTCATTTTGTACTCTATAGAGAAGTTTTACTTAAGATAAGTAAAGAGGTTAGAGAAAATATCAATATATTATAAATTTAAACATTCTTATATACTAAGGAAAGACATTTTCAATTAACCCTTCTGATACCAACCTGCCTGAAATTGTCCTTTGTTCTAGGATACAAATTTCTTTTTTTAATGTGATCTAAATTAAAACCTTCCATCAAATTTTCATCTATATTTATATTCCAAACATCTACTTAATAATGACAGCTTTTTTAATAAATTTTTCATTATTTTCAAATTTAAAAATGAAATGAAGGCAGTAATGTTTCAACCATATTTCAATATGGTAACAAAAGGATTAACTGTTCATGTTTACAAACTACTTACAAAGAGTTACTAATACATGTGCATACAGTTTCATTGATTCATAAGAAACTTAGCTTTCTCAAAATATAAACAGCAAGTTGAATAACATACTAAATTACTACCATAATACAGCAGTTTGGATGAATTAGAATCTTACATTTTCTTTATGAAGTTGACAGTTTCTATATAGTCGTATATGATTAAGTTTATTAAAAGGACTGAGATTTCGAAAAACTAGATTAACATTCATTCTATGAACAGAAAAAATGAAATGGAATCAAAGATGCTTGTCTCACACTTTAATTGAATATTCAAATAACTTAGTTGCCTTAACAGAACCTCTGTGATTTTATATGTACATGCATATCTGTGTGCTTGTGTGCACTCACATATGTAAATGCGTGTGGTATTTGGAAATGTAACATAAACTGTATTTTGTTCCTTTTTCTCTGATACCCTTTCTCATACTCACGTACATTATCCCCTCCTCACTTTCTCTTCTTTATTCTCTCACATTCTTTTTTTCTCTGACTTTCTCCCTCTGTCTCTGTCACCCAACTTCAGTTACTCTCTGGTGAAGGAGGAAGAGATAAAAGAAGGAAAAGGTCAAGTTTGTAAAATCAAACAAAACAACCCCAATATAGATAAGTCCTCCTAGGGCTTCGCTGGTAATATTTTGTTGGTGCCATTCATTAAAAGATTATAGGATGCTTTCATTTTAATATATGTAAAAACCTATCTATCTTTCTAGGTTTCTATATTTGTATGTGTGTGTTGTAGATAATCTGTAAACAGATGTTTGTGTGTGTAAGATCTCTGTTGACATGAATTTAAGTCTATATTTGTGTTTTTTTGTGGTGCAATCTGTTGACAGATATAAAGTTCTGTATTTATATTTGTGTGAAATGTAATTTCTTGACCTTCTACAGTTTTTTCTCCTCTTATCTATTCTCTTCATCACTCTAACTTCCCATCTCTGAAGACCTAATGCGTGCTCTCTCTCTCTCTTCCTCTCTCTCTCTCTCTTCCTCTCTCTCTCTCTCTCTCTTCCTCTCTCTCTCTCTCTTCCTCTCTCTCTCTTCCTCTCTCTCTCTCTTCCTCTCTCTCTCTTCCTCTCTCTCTCTCTCTTCCTCTCTCTCTCTTCTAACTTTCAGGATTAGGAAGAGCTATTGAAATATCGCAGCTTATTTTTATTTTTTTTAAAGTTCTGCTTTGAATATTTGTTTTGTTATCGTTTGTAAACTAATTGGCTGAGGGCCACTGAAGGAACTCATGAAGTACTTGAACACAATAATGTGTGTGTGTGTGTGTGTGTGTGTGTGTGTGTGTATATATATATATATATATATATATATATATATATATATATATATACAGTTTCAGCTGAAGGGCTGTGGCCATGCTGGAGCACTGCCAACTGGTGTACACCTTTATTAATCCCCTTTTAGCAGTTGGCATTTGGTGAATGAGGGATTTAATGCTGCTACCCTTATTCCTACATCCTACTGTGAAATTTGCTTATCTGGGACTCTTGACAGCAGGAGATCCAGTTTAGTGTTGAAAACATCTACATCCACACCATGTAGGTCTCTCAGGTCCTTCGGGAGGATATTGAAGAGCAGTGGGCCCTTGAATCCTAAGCTATTACAGTATCTGGTCCTGTGTTTTGACAGCAGGGGAGGGATTTTAGACACTATGCAATGACACCCTGTTCTAGCGTTGGTACAAGTTTCAATGCCAAAGTTTAGGACAAATCATTCCAGGTATATATTGCAGCATATCTTTCCTACCTTCATTCCAAGGAGTAAAGTCTTCTTGAATCTTTCTCAGTAGCTAATTTGCTGCATTGAAGTTATCTTCGTGTCACTTCCCTGGACTGCTTCGAGTTCCGCTATTAATTTCACATTGTGTGGTGACCATAGTTAAGAGCAAGAGTCAAGTCAGCTTAGGGCAAGAGTCCTCCAGAGATCATCATGGTTTCCTGCTCTCGTGTTCTGAAAGTTCTAAGAATCCATTTGTTCAGCTGCCTGTATTTCATTGCCAACTTAGTAATATGCACATGGAAGGATGCATCACTACTTACGTCAATGCCCAATCACACACTGATTGTGATTCTGGAACTGCAATCCCTCCAGGTCCAATGTATTGTGTCTGCTGATAGATAGTGTAGGGCTTGGAACTTTCCAGCATTAAACTGCACATTATATTTGTATATTGCATCTAAAAACACTCATGCTGGTGACACGTTAAAAACATTCATGCCGATGACACATTAAAAACACCCATGCCGGTGACACGTTAAAGGTACCTGGTAGTCTCTCTGGGGTGGTTAGTGTTAAGAAGAGCATCCAGTCGTAGAAACCATGCCAAAATGGACTGGAGTCTGGTGCAGCTTCCCAGTCTCCAGTCAAACCGTCTAACTCATGCCAGCATGGAAAACGGACGCTAAATGATGATGATGATCTAACTCTTGTTGCAGGTGCATGCCATCTTCAGGGTTTTGTATTATCTGTGAGATTTTTGTGTCATCTGCATAGCTTGTGAGGGTGGCTCTTTCTGTGGATGAGGACATCTGAGAGGGTCACTATAAACAGTACTGGCCCCAAGACAGTGCCCTGAGAGACACTACTCATTATTTGCATTTCCTTGGAGATACTGTCTACTATTATCTTTCAGAAAGTCATGTAGCCACTCTCCTAGTTTTTCAACTATGCCAAGATCATGCAATTTGTAATATATCATTCCATGATCAATTTTATTGAAGGCTTTTGCAAAGTTCAGATATATCATATCCATATTTGAGTGGTTAAGCAGCTGTTTCAACACCCAGTCATAGTATTGTAAAAGCTGTGTCAGGCAGATTCTTCCTAATCAGAAATCACGCTGGGTGTCAGTCAGCAAGTCATTTTCTTCAAGGAACTATCCATTCCATAACTTTGCTGATATGCGAGGTTAGAGAGATAGGTCTATAGTTTTTGGCATCCACTCTGCTACCTTCTGCTACCCTATGAATAGGGCATATTATTCTTTCCTTCAACTTGCCTGGAAGCTTGCCACTTGTAAGGAAACTCTGGAAGAGAAACTGCAGTGGTTTTGCTAAGGCTCATTTACAGGATTTTAGAAGGATTGCTGGGAAAGCATCAGGGCCAGTAGTTGAACTTGAATTCATCTCTTCTATGGCCAGTATTACATCTTTTTTTTATATTAATTTAACCAATTGCTACTGCCTCCCTTTTTACATCTGTAGTGGTAAATAACTCTACAGGTTTGCTGACTTGCATATGCTGTAAGGGTGGGGTGAAAACACTTTTGAACTTTTCATTAAGTGTTTCACTTATCTTCACTGGGTTCCATATGAGGGAGCCATCTTTTTGCACTGGGGCAGTTTCTTTGGCAAATTTAAAGAAGGCTTTAGGGCTTGACTTTATATTTTTTCTAACCCGGGCTTCTTTGCTCTCTCTTTTCCATGGGAGTGTCTCAGATTTTTCTCAATTTCCAGCAGTGTTGTTTTCAGGTAGGACTTTTCATTGCCATTGAGTTCTGCTTAGGCAGTTTGCAATCTTTGTACGCTATCTCATAAGAACTTTCCCCTCCCTTTGAAATGTTGTTCTTATGTACAGTAGCCTTTCTCTCCTTGTAGCATATGGCACAGGCACAGGATCCTTGCAGGCCAATCCTCTTCACCACAGGATGTGGCCTTCACACTTCTGTGGTTGGCGGGTCTTCTTGAGTACAGCAAGGTGCCCAGTATTGCAGTCCTTTGTCATCTCGTCTGAAAGGTTCAGCATTCTATATTCATATTGCATTTATCTATTGACAGGATAATGTTCAGAAATTAATTGAACATCAGTATGCTTTGATAGGAAACTTTGAAGTGATTTTCGCAGGTCATGTAAGTACCTTTATATTATATATACACATTTCTTATATATTTTTGTAACGTTTAGAGTAGCAACAGTACAGCTGTAGATGATGGTTTTGCAGATAAGTAAGACTTCAAGCCAGAGAGTCAACATTTGGTGCATCCCCCATTATCTGTGCTGCAGAGCATACATGGCCAAAACACTTAATCTCTCCATTAGCTCAGTACACCTATCTGTAAATATGTACCATGAGATATGTAGGTAGAGAGGTAGAGGTAGACATGGATTATGGTTTATGGCTGTAGTCCCCCTTGCACAGTTGTCCTGAACATCAGGCTGCAAGATATCTCCAATCATCCTTGTTTTGAGCATAGTCACCTGCATCTTCCCAGGTGATGCTAATTTGCTTCAGATCATCTTTGAAAATGGCACATCATGTCTTCTTGGGTCACCCTCTCTTCCTTTGTCCCTCTGGTGGCACCCATTGTATAACTGTCTTGGCTTTCATTCTTCTCGCAGTCATCGGAAAACATGACCTGCAGAGTTAGCACAGTATAAATAACAATTGTTTTGCTAATGTACAATGTTGGGTTTCATCATTCCTACAAGTCTGATGAAAAGCAAAGACAGTCTGGATTGATGTTAAGCCTCTGCCTCCTTGTTTTTGTTTTAGGTAGAGGTGGTTTACATCACTGTTGATGTGAAAATTATTTATGGTGGTCAGTATCTTACAGGTTTTCGTATCGGTGGCTCAGATTTCATCAAGCGTCCAATCAAATAGCCCAAATATTGTTATGTGTCACCAGTACCAGTGAGGTCACCAAGTAATATACAAGACAAAGACCCCTTGACTAAAAGGGATGTAGTATTGAGGAAGGTGGCTTGGTGCCAGATGATAGTTGATGATAGGTTAAAGTATAATAGAGGGACAGGAACAGGTGTCTTGCTGTAGAGGAGATACATGGCTACCCCAAACAGAAAGAAGAGAGAAAGAAAATGGTGGTGAAGATATGTCAGGGAATACCCTCAAAATATAGCAAGGTAAATACAAGTGAAATGGTAGAGAGTATTGGAGAGAGTGAGTGGGCAGGAAATTTGCGAGAGTGCGATAGGAGAGTAGGAGATAGATATATATGTCCTATTTTATGAATACAATTTCAGGTTGTATGACTTGTGATGCCTTTATCACAAATATTACAATTTAATCTGCTTTTAATTAATTTTAATGTTCTTATATCAAGCTTTGATCTCTTATTTGGTTGGTTTCAACCTCTTTTTACTTTATTTATTTCACTCAACACAAAAACTACTTGAATTATTAAGCAATTTATCTAAATATGCCCCCATTTTATAAACTAAATTTTCTAGGCATGGATGTGTGGTAAAGAAGTTCCCTTCACAATCAAGTGGTTTCACCTACCCAGTGTGTCTTCTACCATAGCCTTGTAAGCAACTTTATTAAATGGAAACTATGTGGAAGCTCGTCACATGTGTGCGTCTGTGCAATTGTCAATTGCTATTGGTTTGCTAACGTCTCTGTAACTTAGCGATTCGGCAAAAAGAACTGATAAAATAAGTACTGAGGTCGATTTGTTTGACTAATCCCTTCAAGGTGATTCCCTAGCATGGCTGCAGTCTACTAACTGAAACAAATAAAAGAATATATATGCGCGCGCGCGTGTATTCGTAATCCTGTTTATATATATACAAATTCTTCTAGTAAAGGCTTGGCTCTTTTACGAGAATTTTTGGCATGGCGTAAAATATCAATGTAATTGATAATCCGATAACTAAAATGTAAACTTATTTTAGTTCTAATTGTTATCAGGACACATTTTTTAAGACCTATTATTATATGTCGTGTAATACCCTTTCACCCACGCAGACCACTTATATCATGTTGCCGTCTTCTGACCTACAGGCATTTATATTATCACCACTCACAATACTCTCACCCCAACCCATCCAACAATATCTCGTTACATAATGACGTAGGTAACGAAACTAGTTGTAGTCGTCTAACCAGAAAGTTTGTTATTGTTGTAAGAGAGGTGTTTTCTCTTTAATTGGGGCCTCCTCTGAATATTCGAGATCGTGATTCATTATCGTCAGTTGCTATCATTATTCATTTAAATATACTTTTTAGTGTGTGTGTGTGAGGGAGAGAGAGAGAGAGAGAGAGAGAGAGAGAGAGAGTGCGTGCGCGCGCACATGTGTATATTCGTCACACCCAGTTCTCTGTTAACTCGGAATATCCTTTTGGTGTTCAAATAAAATATAAAGAAACTATTGTTGATAGTGTTGACGTTTGTTCGTTGCCTATTTTTATAACTGGCATTTCACGGGTTGATGTGTAGATCCAGTTTCCTATGTAATATTCCACCCCGAATTACAATTCCAGCGATGTAATGTTATGTAATACATGTGTCTGTCCTTGTATATAAGTGAATCACATTGGGTATTTATAATAAGGTTAATATTATTTAATAGAGCCAATTTCTGTGTCGTTTTTCAAAGATTTAAGAACACACCAGTCATTGAAAACATTTTAATTTGTTTACTCTCGGACATAGAAGAGAGTGAGACAACAAATAAATACATAACAAATGATGTCTCCATTAGTTCAAAACTCACCCACATGAGAAAAATATACTATTAATAAATATAATGATCTTTTACCTTTTATCTTTTACTTGTTTCACTCATTAGGCAGCGGCTATGCTGTGGCGCCGCCTTGAACAATTTTTAGTCGAATGTATCGACCCCAGTACTTACTTTTTAAAGTCTGGTATTTATTCTATCAGTCTCTTTCGCCGAACCGCTAAAAGTTACGGGGACGTAAATACACCAGCACCAGTTGTCAAGCAGTGGTGGTGGGGACAGTCACAGATATAAAGACATACACACACGTAGATACATACATATACATATATACGACGGGCTTCTTTCAGTTCCCGTCTACCAAATCCACTCACAAGGCTTTGATCAGCCCGAGCTATAGTAGAAGACACTTGCCCAAGGTACCACGCAGTGGGACTGAACTCCGAACCATGTGGTTGGGAAGCAAGCTTACTACAAAGCCACGTCTGTGCCTTATCTCATTACATAATGACATGGGTAACGAAACTAATGATAATTAATAAAATAAAATATATCATCATTATCGTCGTCCACTTTTCCCAGTTTGCATGCGTTGGCCGAAGCTTATCGAGATTTTGCCACGGCTAGATACTTTTCTTAACACCATGCCCACCTATTTTCAAGTAAAGTAACATTTCAAGAAAAACAAAGAGTATTTGAATTTGAAAGTGACAAAACACCCACAAGTTCAAAATTAAAAGCAACAATAAAAGACTCACATGGCCAAATCTCAACAACGACAAAATAGTTTCATTCACACACAAAAGGACAACTTCCCCTTTCCCAAAACACCACTGCCACTAAAAAGTTACTTCATGTATTAAACTGATATGGTTAAAGCTAAATCTAAAAACAATGCAGAAAAATTACAATAAAAAATAATGCAAAAACAAAAAGAGCTGGAAAAAAAAGAAAACTTCAGATATGTTTAAAACTCATCAGTAACAGATTAGCCACATGCTGTAGAATTGGAGGAGTCGTTAAGGCATCGAACAGAATGGTTTACAGTGTATATTCTCATTCACTGTGCAATAAGTTCAAATTCCAATGAAGTCAACTTTACCTTTCATCCTTTCATGATCGATAAATAAAGTACCAGTCAAGGGGTATCAATTGGCAGAATTATTTGTGCTCTGTACTTTCTAAATTCTAAATCCCCTGTACTTCATAAATTCTAAATTCTCTGTACTTTCTAAATTCAGATCCAATCTCCTGTCACCGTAATAAAAATAGTTGCAGTTTTATGTCTGAAATTAGAACAGACAGGCATTATCAGCAACTGAGAAAATATTGGAAATATAGCTTCTTTGCTTTGGTCAGAAGACTGGTTGCAATGCAATGATACGATATGTCAGTGACCAGGTTGCAAAAGTACAATGACCCTGTTTGGCACTACGGTTACTATTAAGAAATAAATGAAAGGTGAATATAACAGTTTTATGTGTTTCATAGATGGCTAAAATGACTTTTCACGATGCAATAGTTAGTATCAGCTACAACTCATAAATCTCAGATCAAGTCCTTTATCAGATAAGTATAACTCTGGATTATGTATGTGTGTATGGGTGGGTGGGTGCGTGCATGCGTCTATCTATGCGTATATATGTGTGTGTGTGTATGTATATGTAGCAGAATGGATAGACATAAGCAAAATGAAAAGCTATTTCTCTCTCACTTTTATTAATAATTGTCCGGGCGTAGCAGAGAACACCACTATAAAAATCTTAGTCTTAAGCATTGCTCTGATTGGTTAGTTTTGAGGCGCAAATTTTCCCCTAAACAGTTGCGTCAAATTATCCAGTAAACCAATCAGATGCGCTCAATTGGATCACGTGTTCTCTTGGCGGAAAAACTATTCACACTGCGGTGAGCACACCAATTTCTATAAAATAACCTGTTTTTCCCTTCAAAACGAATCTTACTTGTTTTTGACTCCAGGATGCTATCGCTCACTTGTTTCACATGACTACACCATAAGATTCATCACCGCCGAGATACGCTGTCAACGACAACATCATAACATAACATGAAGTGCAACGCCAAATTGTAGAAATATATTATTCTCTTCTCATTACAACAATAATGTACATTCTACCGGCTACTAAAAATTGGTTCACCGCACGCTCATTCACTGTTGATATTCTCCTCGCCAATAATGTTTAAATTAGCAGCTTTCACTTGTTACAATTGGTGACCATTCGACTAATGAAACGCATATTTCACTACATCCGAAGAAAAGAAACAATAACAGCCTTCGTTGTAAAATGGAGCCTTCAAAACAAACAACTTTATTGTAACGGAAGAGAAATAATAACGGTTTTCTTTTCAGTACCAATATGCGCTCTTACCCACAGTCTCCAGCTAAACACAAGCCGTCAAACGTCCACACTTACACGCCGAAGTTTGCAGTCAACTTCTCTCTCGCAACAACTCGCTTTCGACCTACCACAGAGCACGCAACACTTCGATGCACTCCGAAAATTAGCCTGAACTTACGAGAGAGTGCATATATAGTCAACATTTCAACAACCACCAAAAGCTACAGGGATGAAGTTATGGGAGCCCGCAAGCAAAAGCTTTCTCGGCAGACGCCAACTTTTTGCACGCGTCCCGATGCTTAAAAGAACTCCGGCATTTTTTCCTGCATGCCACACAAATTTGTATAATAGACTATCATAAACTTTCAAAAACTTTCTTTGCATGCACATATTCTTTATAATGTATGTTTCACATTCATTACACAATTCCGCGATTACGAATTCCGCAAACACAACAAATTTACGTGCATCCATATTGTCTTTTTAATGTATATCACACACATATTACATGCCTGCACCGAGTAACACACACGCACATCAATACTGTGCTTTAACTGTCTTCTCTTATTATGTCTGTGCTTACTAAGCTCCTTTGCCCGACTCAATGCACGTTGGAGGACTCATGCTCTCTGCTCCCTTGTTGTTAGACACAACTAACCTCTATAAGACCAGAGGTTGGTCATGATATTCGTAGAGTTAGTTGCTTGTCTCTCAATGCACCAGCATGTCACTTGCAGTTTGTCGTCCTTGCTTATCTATAGCAAATGTATATGATCACAACGCCATTTGCCTTTGCACTCCTTTCAAGGCATTTCCACTCTGAATGCACACTTCTGCCCGAAAATTATTCTACTCATATTATGGATTGAGAATGCACTCACTCACTCGCCCAGCTCCTTTCAATGAAAGTCTCGTAGTTGCACCTTCCTCGCGCATATGTATACGCAACCCACAGGCACGCTCATTGAACGCTGTCCCAGTCATGCACAGACTGCACAATTCGCACGCGACGCGACATTACTGTTCGGACCCACTCGAATAGTACCAGTCCCGTATACATCATCAAATGATTATCTCCTGATATCACACCAGCACCAATAACGCATTCAGCTACCTCTTCATATCCTCATACCACCACCACACGCAGTGGCCGCAAAGTCCGTTGGCCTAATAAACTGTGCAAAACTATATATATTTAAAAACATTTCTGTGGTTGCCTCTTTTTTTTGTTTTTGTAATCATGCATGTTTCTATGTATTTTCATATGATGTTTATTTTGTGTTCTAAGCATGTATTCCTATGCTTTACTATTTATATGCAAATTTCCTACATTTCCTTTTTTCACCTGGTTTGAATTTTCACATTTTATTTGGCTGTATATTTCTTTCTTGCTCTGCATAATTCCACATGCAATCTAATAACTGTAGTAGCATGTTCAACCCTTTTGTCTTACCCTTCTTTGCTACCAGTTCTTACCTATTATCGTACATTTGTGTCCCACAAATGTTCTGGTTAGGGTTTTGTGTAGCAGAATGGATAGACATAAGCAAAATGAAAAGCTATTTTTCTCTCTTACTTTTATTAATAATTGTTGTTCGGTCGTAGCAGAGAACACCACTATAAAAATCATGTTTTAATCATTGCTCTGATTGGTTAGTTTTTGGGCGCAAATTGTTCCCCAAACAGTTGCGCCAAATTACCCGGTAAACCAATCA
>JAOPUL010000839.1:33361112-33371202 GCA_027564515.1 Octopus rubescens | reverse complement strand
AGTCAAAACCGTCTAACCCATGCCTGCATGGAAAAACAGACGTTAAAGGATGATGATGATGATGATGATATATATACTGTCATACAAGTAACGTCCTTCATTTCCTGTCTTCCATGAAAGCATGTCCAGTGATGGGGAACTTTCATCATATTTTGTCTGAAATGTTCAGAGTTAAGTGAAACCTTGGGTTAATATACTCTTCACCGCTATTAGTAAATGTATATTAACTGATAACTTCTTAATCTGATAGGTCGGAGAGAGAAAATCAGAAATTTACAAATTGTGTATATTAGCCAGAGAAAGCGCCATTTTTCAGTATCAAATTTTAGGTCGATTTAGTGACAATTTCATCTGTTTTGGCTATATATCTATCAATGTATTTTGTCTGAAATGTTCAGAGTTAGGTGAAACCTTGGGTTAATATACTCTTCACTTCTATTAGTAAATGCATTTGCTAGTAAAAGTCTGACTGCTACTGGATCAAGATATGCAAACAGAGAAACAGAACTAGTCACAGTGGTATTTGGTTGTGTAAAGTTTCACACATTATGTATGGCAAATAGTTCCAAATTGAATCAGACCACAAAACATTGCACAGGTACTTCCAATAATGTTGTTAAGGTTACAACCATATGATGCCCAAATCATATACAAACCAGGTAAAGGAATGAGCATCCAAAGCTATTTATCATGAATACAGCCAACACAAGGGAAATAAATTGAACTGGATCTCACAATACATACTCTTGATGCAGAAGCAAATGGAGTTGCAAAAAGTTAGTATAAGAAAATACTGCTCATTGAAAGTCTGTCTATCAGTACAGGATGGCTTAGTAACAAAAGGTGAGTTCATAGTCATTCCAAAAAAAAACCAAAAAAACCTGCAATACACTGTTCTTCAGAGAAACCCTGATGCACATCAAGGAATTGAAAAGTGTCAGCTCAAAGCAAGGAATGTTTATTGGAGAGGCATAAACAAAGACATCGAGGAACTAGTACAATCATGTGGAATATGCAATAAGCATCAAAAAAAGAAATACTAAAGAAATGATGATAATAAAAGAACACTCAACAAGACCATTCCAAAATATTGCAGCTGACATCTTTGACTTCAATGGTCAACAATTCTTACTTGTTGCCAATCAATACAGAAAAATGGCTTTTGTCAAGACTATGAGGAGTGTCACTAGTTGAAGCTGCATTGAATATTTCAAGGCAATCTTTGCCATTTACAGCATTCCAAAACGCCTGTTTACAGATAATGCCACATATTTTGTGTCAAATGAGTTCCACAACTTTACCACAAAGTGGGAATTCACTCACATCACATCCTGCCTAAGGTACCCACAATCGAAGGGTCTCATAGAAAGAATGGTCCAAACAGTGAAAAACACAATGAAGAAGGCCAAACAATCGAATATGGATTGTCAAATGGCCCTTCTATGCCTAAGTACAACCCCACTGGACAGTCACTTACCATTACCAGCAGATCTTATTCAATAGGAAAATAAGAACAAGAATTCCAACTACGTTAAACACTGACACTCCAAAACACAACCAAATCCAAGAAAGGATGAACGTCAAAAATAGGAAATAACAACAATACTACAACAGAAAGGCAAAAGACCTTTCTGAATTAATTAGAAGTATGAAGTACAAAAAGGGCATGAAGAAGCATTACACAACAGGGGACTACATAAACAATTCCATGTAGCCACAACTGATGTTGCTGGGACTGACTGAAGAAAGGAGCACTGTAAAAAGAGACTGAAAGCCCAATACTGGCAGTGCAAGACAAACTGGAGAGTCAACCTTAGGAATGAGCAAGTGTCTCCAGTGTGCCGCATCTGTAATAGAGTGGACGAAATCATTGCCCATATTGTGACTGAATGCCCTAGACTTGCCAAAAACCTTTACATGTTGTGGCAACACAATAAGGTAGTGAAAGCGCTACATTGGAACCTATGCGAAAAGTGGGGTCTAGAGAAGGCAAGATGTGGTATGAGCACAAACTGCAGAGAGTGATGGAGTCGGAGACCTGCAAAATCCTGTGGGATTTTCCAATCCAAACAGATCAAGTGCTAGAGCATAACAAACTGGACCTAGTGATGGTGAACAGGGTGCACCACATGTTCTATATACTAGATGTTGCGTGCCCCTTTGATCCACGAATAGTCAAGAAGGAAGACGAAAAAATAGAAATATACAATCTTCAAAACAGCTCGGCTATGGAAAATGAAGATGAAGTTAGTGCCAAATACTGTTGGGTCCTTGGGGACAGTAACAGAAGGCATCAAGAGGAATATAAAGGAAATCTGAATAGAGTGCCCTGTAGAACTGTTACAAAAGGTTTGCCTCCTCAGAATCGGTCCGAATCTCGATAGCTCGCGGTCCCCATCTCAGCGCTAGGTTCATGCTTTTTAACACTGCGTCCAGTTTGGCTACATTGATGTGGTTGTAGTCGTCCTTCTTCTGGAGTCATGCTTCATCTTCTACCTCAACACATCCTATTTCCAGAATGACTCCCAACACTATACTACTCGCGTCACACCACACAATCCCTTTTTGTGTGTCAGGCACGTACCAACTGCCCTTCACCAGATCTTCCGCTCACACTCTCTCCCACCTTATCGCCACAATTCACACCTTCGGCTTGCCTTCTGATATAGCTATATGCCGTTCAGAACCATCCCATGTGAGGGTAGCTTCCCACATATCAAGAACAGCTCTTGCTCATTCATATCCTGATTCAGGGCCAGGATCTCATTTCCTCTGTGAAACACAAGCCAATCCGCTTTATCTCTATTGAACCTGAGCTCCACCACCGTGCCTCCTTCTATAGCCTCCGGTGGTTTTGCTGTCAATCCAAACCTTCAAAGATGGTTCTCAATTGCATCTGCCGATGCCACACTCTCATCCA
Organism: Octopus rubescens; assembly: GCA_027564515.1. NCBI lineage: Eukaryota > Metazoa > Mollusca > Cephalopoda > Octopoda > Octopodidae > Octopus > Octopus rubescens. The sequence goes on along the minus strand of JAOPUL010000839.1, from coordinate 33,368,282 downwards.
CCAGGATGTCATCGATATATAAGCTGGTGGCCTGATCCACTTTAGCCTGTTTTCCCAAAACCATCTTGAGAACTTTCGCCATAATCTTCGGTGCTGAACTCAGCTGAGGTTCAGCCTGAGTTCAGCCTGAACCTCAGCCAAGTTAGACAGTACGTTCTGCTCTTGTAGCTCACTAGCTGGTACCTCCACAACTTCTCAGACACATGGAGCTGCAGATAGGCCGACTTGAGGTCGACGATTTTTGTCACACCCATCATTTGTCTCCACTCCCGCAGGGTTTCCCCACATATGTCCGCAGCTTCGCTGCCCATATTGTGGGACAGTTGCTCATTCAACTCTTGAAAGTTCAGCACCAGTCAAATCTTTTTTTTTTTTGTCGGCTGAACTACAGCCATCAGTGGCAGCACCCCACACGTCACCCCTTCACTCCACAGTATCAAGATGCTCTCCTCTATCCATCTGTCCACCTCTTTCTCAAACCCGATCCAGGCTTTTCCTTTCAGGGTGTGCTCATAGCAACCCACCCTGTTTCTCAGTGTGGGGGGCTTCTTCTTTCCAGCAGTCCATCTTTTACCGCCGGACTCAGCGTGAAAGTCTTCATCTTCAATTGCGCTTATGGTATCGCCTCTCTCTGACAGTAACTTGGAGCTGCTACAGCCTGCATCCTTCACTCCATGCTCACAGCACATGGTGCAGTGGTCACCAAACTTCACTCCTGTCTCACCAACCGTCACACCACCTAAACGCACGATGGCATCCATGCCGACTACTATGTCAACGCCATCCACCACCTTATCAATGACAATCACCTGCAGCTTCAACACAAATCCCTGTACCTCCAGTTCAACTTTGCTTATGCCTCTGCATCTAATTTCTCTACCATCCACTGCACTGAGGCTGATGTTTCCTCCCCAGCTCTCCACCATTCTTGCAGTCGCCAGGGTTGTTGTGCAACCCGTATCCATAAAGGATTGCACTTCTCTTACACCCACCTGGACCCTTATCACAGGCAATGAATGATGGTGCGCCTTTAATCGGTCGGGGAGGGGGGGAACTAGCGGCGCAGTAATTCCATCTCCTCATTTCCTTGGTTACAGTATAGTGTGCTATATGCCCAGGCTGGGCACATCAGTAACACATCACCACCAGTTTTGGTTCCATGCAGTACCTGACCATATGTGGACCATGACACCTAAAGCATGGTCCCTTAGCCGTCCATCCCACAATGTCCCTATCACTGCTGGTTGCCGCCTGCCTCTTCATCCTACCTATATCCGCCATCACTGCCACTGCTACCTCGTGTGTTTTGTTTTGGATCAAAACTCACATTTTAGCCACCATTTCTCCTACTGATATTGTGTTGATGTCTGGCATCTGCTGCAATCACACAAAAATATGATCAGGGAATCCGGTCACAAATGCCAAATTCACTGTCTGCTCCATTGCTGCTCTGGTAAAACCCTGCTAGCCCTGCCAACCTCCTGATCTTGCTCACATAATCATCTATTTGCTGGCCTGTCCATCTCACTCTCCCAAGCTTGCTATATGCTTTGAATGGCCCTTCAGTATGTGCATCTTTTAAGCGTTCTTTGATCTTCTCCACCGTCACCTGATCCGCCTTGTCCATCTCTAAATATAGGTTTAGGGTGCTACCTTCTCAGTACAGATGCATAAGGCTAGCAACATCTCCAATGCCCTACAGGCTCACCATGAGTTTCACTTTCTTTATCCAGACCACCACATCACCTCCAACAAATGGTCTCAGTACGTCGCTACAAGTTCTGATTTTCGTAGCCATCTCACATGTCGGTGGTCAGAATGCAGGAGCAAGAAACAAATAATAACAACAACAATTCTTTTTTTTCCTTTTAAATGACTCGTATATCTTCGTATATATAGTTTGTGGTCGTGGGGCATAAACAAAGCTTACACTTACCTCAAGATGTAATCGGCGTCATATCACAGGTATCAACCAACACATTGCCCTGTAGTACTCCATGTGGCCTCGCACTCAAGAACTGCTACCGTTCGACACACACATGCAACGCTTGCTACTGCCCAGAGGGAAAGAGGGGTCAATTTGCCTGCTGCTACATGAACTGACCTCCCTTCCCCCAGCTTCTGGTTCCCCTTCATGCCACAGCTTCTTGAAGTATCATCATTTCCCTTACATGCTTTCGTTTTCCCTACGCCACAGTTAGAAAATTTGAAATTAAATACAATAGCATTAAAATATGAGATATACATATATGTACACACATATATAGTCAAACGTGTGTTTATATATATTAACAAACTGCGCATGATGAAGGTGTGAGGGGAATTTGCGGACACTTAATTATCAGTAATTCAAACCAATTAAAATGCTTTTATTATTTTTAGATAAAATGCTAACACATGAAATGAAAAGACATGCTGTAGTTGTTGCATTATGGGAAAAAAAAATCCCAACAATTTAGAGATTAACAACAAGACCTTTTGTACATGAAGTTCGGATAGAACAGTATCAAAGAGAAAAAAACATTCTAAATGTTCGCACACTATAAAGATACCACAGCTCATCCAATGGGTTCAAAACATTATTCATGATAATCCTAAAGAAATTCAGGTATGAGAGTAGTCTATCAGGACTGTGGTGCATGGGAACATTTGATACAAGTTGTATGTACTGAGGAGAGGCCAATTCATGTCTGGAAAGACTCAGGAAAACCATATCATCTGTGCCAAGTGGTCACTTAATAAGGTTAAAACCCCTCATGAGCATGGCATGCTTTGGTTCTTCTCCAATGATAAAAACTTCAACCAAAACCAAAAGTCTAACAGGACAAACAGAAGATGATTATGTGCAAATCCTTCTGATGATCCTAGAGTTATTCACACTAATTGTCTAGTAACTGTGATGCTTGTAGAAGTGTTGAGTAATGAAGGTCATATCATGCCACCTCACATCTTTCATGGTCTTAGAAGTAATGCTGCTGGAAACAGTTGTTAAGCTGAATGAATGGAAGGCCATATGTGTTTCAACAAGACTCAGCACCTTCTCACAAAGCCTACATAAAGCAAAAATCGATATCAGACAATTTTTACAGTTATTTTGTTGCCAAACTAAAACCAGATTTAAATCCCATATACTATGTTTGGAATGTTGTTGAAAGGAGGGACTAATTGATATCTTCACAATACTGAAGGTCCCCATTATCCAGGTGATGCCCAAAATTAATAAGGACAGTGTAGTGCGGGCATATCAATGATTCCAATCTCACATTGAAGCAAGCAGTCATCAAAACTGAATGTGAAATCTTAGAATAATCTAAAGAAGCTTATCAGGAAAATGAGCACAATTCTCTCGTCTTATTTGGCTTGTTTTTTTACAGCTGGATGCCCTTCCTACCACCAACAACATTTACAGTGTGTTCTGGGTGCTTTTAACGTGCCACCAGCACCAGACTCTCGCTTTCCAACCGGACTCTCGCTTCTCAACCGGACTCTCGCTTCCCAATGCACCACCAATACCGGACTTCGATGCTTAGGTGCTTTAACGTGCCACCGGCACCGGACTCTTGCTTCCCAGCATGCCACCAATACCGGACTTCGACGCTCAGGTGCTTTAACGTGCCGCTTCCCATACCATCCACATTTACAGTGTGTACTGGGTGCTTTTAAACGTGCCACCGACACCGGACTTTCGACGCTGAGGTGATTTTAACGTGCCACCGGCACCGGCCTTTTGGTGCTCGCTTCCATCCGCTTTTACATTGTGCTCGGTGCTTTTAGCCTGCCACCAGGCTTTCGACGCTCAGGGCGTCGCCTTTCATACAGTCACTTCTGTAAGACAACATTCGTATTTTGCCTCATTGCCTCGTACAAATCGCTTCCCGTACACCCACATGCGAGACAGTTGAAAATCGTATCATGTCTCATGCCACTCGCTACCAGAGTCTTGCAGTCGGCCTGAAAATGCATTTTAGCAACTGGGCCCTGCCTCCTCAGCAACAAGACATCTACCTATACTGCCCCCTCAAGCAGTGAGACATTTGCCGTTGCTGCTGCACCAAGCAAGAAGACATTGTCGTGCTGTCGCCTCAAGCAACCAGACCTAACTGTAAGACTCACTCGGTACGACCTCCTGCCTCAAGCAATCAGACCTGACTGTAAGACTCACTCGGTGCGACCTCCACATAACTGTAAGACTCACTTGGTGCGACCACCACTCCATTGCACTGCACTCTTGAATGTGGCCGCAACTCATCACCTGAGAGCACTCGGTGCGGCCGTCCCTACCAATAGACTTTGCTAATGCTGCCGCCTCGGTGCTCTCCAATTGCACTGTACTCTTGAATGTGGCCGCCACTCATCACCTGAGAGCACTCGGAGTGGCCGTCCCTACCAATAGACTTTGCCGATGCTGCCGCCTCAAGTAGCAAGACATTGTCGATGCTGGGACAGGGCCGCATCCCTGGCTCAGGATTCAGTGCGCCCCTCGAACTTGTCCGCCTAAAAGCTCACAAAGTGGCCGTCCCAGCCAGTGACTTTGCCAGTGCTGCCGCCTCAAGCAGCAAGACATTGTCGATATTGGACTCAGCCACTTCTTTGCAACAGGACACAACGCAGCCCACGGTGTACCCTCTTCAATGCTGGCACTGATCCCGACAACAGTAGGAGTGCCTCAGTGCGGCCCTCGAAACCTCGAACATTTTTCGGGGTTCAGCGCATTCCTTGAACTTTTCAACTTAACGCTCTCAACGTGGCAGTCCCAGCTGGTGACTTTGCCAATGCTGCCGCCTCAAGCATAAAGACAACGTCTCAGTGCGGCCTTCGAAACCTCGAACATTTCTCGGGGTTCAGCGCATTCCTCGAACTTTTCAACTTAACGCTCTCAATGTGGCAGTCCCAGCTGGTGACTTTGCCAATGCTGCCGCCTCAAGCAACAAGACAACGTTGGTGTTGGACTCAACCACATCTTTGCAACAGGACTCAGCGCAGCCCTCGGACTTTTAAATGCTGGCTCTGATCTCGGCAACTCGGTGCGCCCTTTCCAATGCTGACACTGATCCTGACAACAGCAGGTGTGCCCACAGCGCAGCCCTCGGACTTTTAATGCAAAATGTTTAGTGGCATTTAGTCTGTCTGTAATGGTCTGAGTTCAAATTCCACCAAGGTCGACTTTACCTTTCATCCTTTTGAGGTCAATAAAATAAGTACCAGTTGAGCACTGGGGTCGATGTAATCGACTTGTCACTTCTCTTGAACTGGCTGGCCTTGTGCCAAAATTTGAAACCATTATTAGTATTATTATTATTACTTAAAGGCGGCAAGCTGGCAGAGTCATTACCGTGCAGGGAAAAATGCTTAGCGGCAATTCTTCCAACTTACATTCTGAGTTCAAATGCCGCCAGGGTCGATAAAGTGAGTAACAGTTATGAACTGGGGTTGATAAAATCGACTACTCCTCCCCCCCCAAATTTCAGGTCTTCGTGCCCAGTATAGAAAGGATTATTATTATTACTTAAAACAGTTTGATTCGACTCCAGGAATCTAGCACATGTGTGCATATGGCATACACAAACATGTGCATAAAGAGTAATCAGACACACTCATGTACTAAAAAGATATGTATACCCATTAAATGAGTGCAAGTATTTTCTGAATATCCACACTTATAGCCATAGATATACATGATAATGGAGTTTTGGGTCTCCTGCATATAGGAAAAAGAAAGAACTATAGATAAATACCTCCAAGCATTTTGTCTGACACCCTAATCATCATCCTTTAACGTCTATTTTCCATGCTGGATGCTTTGACCGAAGCTGGAGGGCTGTACCAGGCTCCAGTCTGATTTGGCTTGGTTTCTACAGCTGGATGCCCATCCTAACGCCAGCCACTTTACAGTGTGTGCTGGGTGCTTTAACGTGCCACCAGCACAGGACTCTTGGCGCTAGTGCTTTTTATGTGGCACCAGCACAGGACTCTTGGCACATGTGTATCTACCATTAAAATTCTATTGTTCCATTTTATCCTGTCAAAGGTAATGACATCTATTAAATATCATTTGCATGTTCCATTTTTTATAAACTTAAGATCGGAAACGAGTAACTAATTAAAGATTTGTGAAGTTTCAGCTTCCAATAATATAGACTATGGATACTGCAGTAGACCACACACTAAAATAGCACCTCAATTTCTTTTGTGAATCTATATCATGCTCTTAAGCATAGTAAACACTAACTTGAGACAGGGAAGTGAAATAGAGCTACTGGCGGGACTTGAAGTGCATATTTATGCTTTGCCAGTAATTCTCAAAATTATTTAACTATTGCCCCTTTTTCTCTCAATCAACACCTTTTCAATGACGCCTTACTACAATGCCATGCTGGCCCCACACTATTTTTAACGTACAAACACACTAGCTTAATCCAAGTGACTATTTAACCACTGTACCACACTTACTGTAAGTGAATACTCAGAGCATAAGCGGTATATATTCAGTGTTTCCCACCAACTTTGTTTCCTCATAACTTTCAGAAAAATTGATATTTTTTAATGAAATGTTCTACAAATAACTTTCAGATGATGTGAATTTGTTGGGAAAATATTTTACGGAGGTGGGTGTAGAGGAGTTTTGGATAAATCACACAAGTCGACTTTGTTTCCTCATAACTTTCTGAACAATGGATATTTTTTAATAAAATTGTATACAAATACTTTTCAGACGGTGTAGATTACGATTATATCGGAATTTAATTTGAAAAAAAAAATTGATGGTTGCGCACACATACATACTGACACACATGACGTAATTTTCTCAACATTTGAAGTTCTATTTTGTAGATAGTGATGTGTGTCAGTATGTATGTGTGCGCGCCCACTAATCTTAAATTAAATTCCGATATAATCGTAATCTATACTATCTGAAATGTATTTGTAGAAAATGTCATTAAAAGTATCATTTTTTCCCTGAAAGTTATGCGGAAACAAAGTCAGGGGAGGTGGAGGGCACACTTGTGTAGGTATGCTTATTTAGTTTTGCTTACGTACTTATCTACATTTCGAAGTCCTTATTATTGTTGGAGTTGATATTAAAATAGGAGACAAGGCGGAGAGCTGGCAGAGTCGTTACCGCGCCGGGAGAAATGCTTAGCGGCAATTTTTCCGACTTTACGTTCTGAG
>JAOPUL010000839.1:33349487-33361012 GCA_027564515.1 Octopus rubescens | reverse complement strand
GTGGTTGGTGTTAGGAAGGGCATCCAGCCGTAGAGACCAAGCCAAATCAGACTGGAACCTGGTGCAGCCCCATGGCTTGCCAGCTCTGGTCAAACCGTCCAACCCATGCCAGTATGGAAAACGGACGTTAAAAGATGATGATGATGATGATGATGATGATGATGATGATGAAGAAGAAGAAGAAAAGCAAACATTATTTATGTAGGATTAGTGCCAAAAAGTAAAAGTAAATTAGTAAGATTTTAGCTTCCTATTGTTGACAATTCAGTTACAACATGAACTTTACATGATTATTTCTCTTCTCTTATATACCTGAGGCAATTTGTTTGCCAAAGTAAAAAGCTTAAGAGTATAAGAAACACTAATAAGAATAATACTTACGTTTCTACCGATTTTGATAAAGTTGATATGGACATGTCCTCTAACTATCAAAAAGTTTCCCTCACACAATGGATATCTTCTAGCAAAATAAGCAAAATGCTTCCCATTGAAGGCAATCTAAAAACAAAGAAAAAATTGTCATTTATAAAACAAATAATTTCACTATATCTAAGTATGAACAATATGATTTTAATTAAATTTCAGATACTGCAATGACTACTTTAGGCAGTTTCTAATGAGAGGTTGAAAAGAAAAGAAGACAACTGAAGAAAGAAAGAATACTACAATAACTGTATTAAATGAGCTCTTGTGAAGATTAGTTTTACATTATTTACCTTAAATCCATTATTTTCAACCAATATGACTGCTTCAAAAAGTTCTCCCTTTCTCAGAGGGAAACATCCATTGCGTTCTTCTGAATCCCAACTTCCCCAATAAAGTGAGTTGCGTACAATGCAATTGTCATCATAACGAACATCAATATGCAAAATAGTATCTGGGAGAGGCTCAGAAATTGGTGATGAACAAAAATTAATAGAGAAACTGAAATAATAGTTAAAATATTTATCTAGAGACTTTTTATGCAATAGAAAAAACTGTACATTGATTTTATAGTATTAGAATGAATAAGTAGGATAATTTTATAAAACTAGTTACCTGTCTGAATTATAAGAATGATTGTTTTATGTATGCAGAACAAACTCCCCAACTCAGTTGCTCAACTTGAAAGTGTAAGTCAGGGTGAATTGAAACAATTGAAAAATAAATGTTTCATAAATAAAATGTATGTGTAGCAATTTATTAATTATGAACTCAGAATTGGTAGTCTAGTAGTTCATGAAGCATCCATATGTTCATGCTCACATGTTCATACTCCATGATCTATGAAACAATTATTAGAATCATGCTGTAAATGTTATGTTGTTTTTCAACAAAAGAATTATTTTTAAAAATTAGTAATGACATAAACCCAATAGTAAGTCAGATATAATGTGTTAGTAATGATTTAAGTTTAGTTTTCCAAAATGAATGATCAAAATTAATTTACCTTGAATGGTAGTGTGATGTTTGGCCTTGTATAGTAATAAGGGTCCCACATTGCAGACCACCTGGTATTTCACCAATATATGGAATGCACTGAAAACAGAGTTTAAACAATAATTGTTAAAATCATAATCATCATTGTTATTATCTTGTCCAGTGTGATAAAATGGGGGTACTGACATGATGAAATGTATTGAATATGATTTAAAACTTAAACAATATTTTATATGATGATTAAATGACAGTATATTATTATTGCAAATGATGCCAAAAAACTTGAGAGATCATTTTTAAAATTATAGTAATTACTTTTAAATTTAAAACAAGTAGTTAACAACTTTAGAAAAACTAACACAAATAACAATCAAACAGCACACTCTAGAGTGGTTATTGATGCATTGATCTACATAATGTATATGTAGTATGATCTGCCATCTTCACTCTCTTGATATTTCTATCAACAGCTTTTCTATGACGAATATCATATTGCTGTTTAATCTCTTAACTTCATATTAAAGCTCGATGGCATTATAGCTTTCAACTTAGCTCAACATTTAATGCATGTAAAATATTTCAATAGACTGTATGAAATTGCAAATTGGTAATTTACAGTAAATAATTTTTATTTTTAATCATCATCATAATCATCACGCCCCATTTTGTTATGAACATCAACTGGTTCACTTTTTCAAAGTATATAATACACAATTGCTTTACATGTATAAAAATTATCTGTCTATAGCCAGCTCATTCCAGGTGTGTTAAAACGAAAATGTCTTTTCTTTACTTAGGAACATGCTTGAAATGTAGCTTTTATTATCATTATCAATGGGCATTTATCACTGATGCCCATTATCTAAATAGGATATCTTTAGAGATGTGGTATCCAATATTTTCTTCTTGAAATAACATACCATCTCACTATTGAAGAGTAAAGGTGGTATCCAATATTGCAACAACAGTCAAATTATTCTATTCAGCTAGCTAGTGATAAGTGAGGATTTTTAAGCACACATCACAAAACTAAAAGGTTTTTGCAAGGCTGTTTTTTTCTCTTCAGGGGCAGTAAATACTTAAGTTTTGAAGGGCCGAGGCAAAGTGCAAATTTGCTAGAGAACTTCAGTGATTACACATAACATACATACAAATACTAGAACATATTCAAGAATACTTTTAGGTTTCATTTATCTGGTAACTGACTGAAATATTCTTTCTGTGTTTTCTACTGCAACAGTTTCTACTCTTGTAATCATGCTGTGATTTTGTCTTTGTGATTTAAACTTAATCAAAACACTCACAACTTATCCCCTCTTTACTATTTCAGTGCTTCCCTATTACATACTCACACAAACAGAATACAGACATTTATGTATGGTTTATGAAATGTGCCCACTATTGAACTGGATTAAAATATTCATTTTTTAGAGTGGATTTGAACATTATTTGGGCTAATAATGTTATCACTGCTAATTTCTTATTTAGAAATTTATTTGGAATTTAGAAATTTATTTATTTGGAAACAAGTTTCATTACCGTTATCAGTTAAGTGCAACTTAAACTTTTTAAAAGCACACTTTGACCTTTTTGAAAACAAAGACAGAACAAGATACAAAATTTTGAAGATAAACCATTAAGAATTAACAGTACATAGTTCAACCTGTCATATTGCGTGAACAAAAACTATATTTATCATTATCTCTGAGTAGTAACTGGTCAAATGTGCATTTCAAAGATTATCATTTTATATTTAGTCTTACTAAGCTGATTTGTTATTTCATTTCTTGTTAAATTCAGATTAACTTCTTTGTTTTAACTGTTATGTATCAAGTATAGCTAATACTCAAAGATTTCTAAATGAAATCCACATGATTGTTTGCTATTTTAAATAAACAGGTCACAGTTTACATCAAATCTGATAAGACATCCTCAAATTTTGAAAGAAATTCCTGTACTTCAGTTTGTCAACGTGTTCATTAAGTTTGAGTCATAAACTGAAATTTGCATTGAGTAATAAATACTAAAATATGTTTTTATATCTGAAATTTAATCAGAAAATATGCAGTCAGTAGTTTCATCAATGCATCTTGGAAATATGTTTTAAAAAATAGCAGTTTCTATTTTTTCTGTTTTGGAAGAGAAGTGTTGAATGTCAATCAATCAAAGTATAGATAAGTGAAAAAGAGATGCAAAATTATTCAAAATACAATTTTCACACAATCAATGCCAAATGCATATTAGGGAATACAATTTTTCACCTTGTTTTATATTTTTAGCTTTTATCTAAAATAAAATAACAACAAATACTTTAAAAACATATATGCAATATATCAAATAGTTATGGAAAATATCAAAGTAAAATTCATATCTAGGAAGGCATGTGCTACTGCTACACTCACAAACGTCCTGGGTTGCATCTAAAAGAAGGCTATTCAACTGATTGGCAACATGTTACAACCACTAACCCACAGATGTGTTATTTTTTCTCTGCCTCTTCTACTGCAACTATTGCAGCCTCTACAAGCAGGTTGAATACACTTCAATGAGTTTTATTTCCCAGATCTTAAACTAAACACTTTCCCAATCTTTCCAATCCAGAACTGCAACACACAAGTATCCTACCTACCAACGGTTTTCCTCTTGATCTCAACCTGCAAATATTCAAAGTTAAAAGTAACCACATCACTTTCACCAATCTAAGAGTACTTTTAAAAATCATGGGCACTGATCCTGGCGTGGCTGTGTGGTAAGAAGCTTGCTTCCCAACCACATGGTTCTGGGTTCAGTCCCACAGCGTGGCACTTTGGTCTTCTACTATAGCCTCGGGCCAACCAAAGCTTTGGTAGATGGAAAACTGAAAGAAGCCCATCGTATATACATGTGTGTGTGTGTGTGTCTTTGTGTCCCCTACTACCGCTTGACAACCGGTGATGGCTTGTTACGTCTCATAATTTAGTGGTTTGGCAATAGAAACCAATAGAATAAGTACCAAGCTTTAAAAAATAAGTACTGGGGTCGATTTGTTCGACTAAAAATTCTTCAAGGCTGTGCCCCAGCATGAGTGCAGTCTAATGACTGAAACAAGTAAAAAAGTAAAAAGAATCTAAATGTTTAAAAATGAATGCATATATATCTATAGGTTTGTGTGTCCTAAGTTGTAGGCCACTGTTTTGCACCTAGGTGACTGAAATATTACTTAGGAATACATCTTATACGTTTTTAAAAAGGAAATTTTGAATAAAGGGAAAAGCAGAAAATTATTTTAGTATCAAGGAAACCATATTTTTGATTATCAAAAATTGATTTAGTAAATTAAAACTCTTAAATCTGAACAACAGATGCTTCAATTATTAATAAATGTCAGGAACATGAATCAAAGTTGGATTGAAGTTAATAGAGCCTTGTTTCTCACATACCAAAAGTTTGAAAATCTTTAAAAACAATAAAGGTAAAAAAAATGTCATTCTCCAAGAAGAGAATGGTTGGTCTATATTTTTGCCACCAATTGATTTTCTTAAAACTTATATATACATGGATTTCATGGTGTACATGGAGGTTACGGCTTTGGTTCATAAAATGAGGAGGGTAAAAAGGCTGCTGGAGTTCTGTGACGCAAATGACTTCAGAAAACCAGCCAGCTATCTGATCACCTATCAATCTGGTGAGCACACTTGCCAGATTGATACATTCTCACCAGAAAACGGGATAGGCAGATGCACAACCTTACATAGATTAGTGATACTACCCAATAACCTATGGTAACACAAGCCAGTCTGGTAAAGAAGATATGGAAGCTTAAAGATTTAGAGATGTTCTAAAGTATTTGACAAAGTATATCCTCTGATATAGAGACATATAACATGGAGGATAATTGGAAATTCTTACTGAACAACCTACTGAGGGCTACAGACCAAATCTGTGGCTGGTGCAATGTTCCAGACAGACAAGGGTGATGTTGTAGTGGAACAGTGAAGTAGACAGAGCCATAAATGCAAAGAGACAGGCTTGACAGGATTGGAAGGATGAGGGTAATAGAAAATCATACCAGGCAGTTAGAAAAGAAGTAAGGTGACAGATTTATTTAGCAAGGGGAAAAACAAAAAGGAAGAGGTTTGCCAGTATTCTACAGTCTGAGGACCAGAAGCATAAAGTATTCCAAATTAAAAGACAGTGTATAAAAAAAATTGAGATGTTGTGAGAGAGGAATGTGTATGGATGGATAATGGTATACTTGCACTTAGTGTTTCTGAAAAGAAAGAGGCATGGAAGTGTTACTATGAAAGGCCACTAAGTGTGGAGAATGCATAGGAGGAAGAATCTTCCTAACATGACCTAACAGAGGGACAAGCGATTTTACTTGACAGCAGTATAATAGATAAAGCAGTTAAAATATACAGACAGGGAATGCCCCAGGTCCATCAGTATTTGCTGCTGAGATGCTTAAAATATCTGGTAGAGTGGATAAAGCTTAGTAATCCATATATTTAATCAGGTTGTACAGGAAAGTATCATACCCAATGACTGGTGTAGCAGTAAAGGTGTAGCCTTGAAGAGAAGTAATTACAGGAGTATCAAATTACTGGACCAGGTCATGAATATTACAGAGAGAGTTATTGCCCAATTAATTAGGAACAGAATTAGGTTAGATGAGATGCAGTTTGGTTTTGTACCAGGGAAAAGTACTACTGATGTAGGAAAAGTACTACTACTTCTTAGTAGAGTCAACTGAAGAAGTGTTTAGCTGAAAGTAAGCCATTGTACTTGGCATTCGTTGACTGGAGAAAGCTTGTAATCTGGTGATCTCTGAGGAAACTAAGGGTAGACAAATGACTTGTGAACGCCATATAAGCCATGTATGGAGAATCTGTCAGTAAGATAAAAGCTATGAGTACAATGGTGAATTTAGAGAACAGGTAAGAGTTTAAGACCAGTTTTCCTTGGGAACTATGATATGTTCATGACATTGTTCTCATAGTGGAATCTGTAGGAGAATTAGAAAAGAAATTCCAGGTGTAGAAGCAAAACCTGGAATCACAGGACCTTAAAGTTAACGTAAAAAAGACCAAAGTTCTAATAAGCAAGAAAACAGACAAGATTCTATCCCCAGCAAGAGAGAAGATTGCACTAATTGGTTCTATAGGAAAGGTGTGCGCAGAAATTCCACATGGTGTACACAGTGCATGCTATGGACACACAAGTGGTGCAGTAGAATCATAGGAAGGTTAACAGAAAAAAGATGATCTTTGTATATGGAAGATGTGCAGGAGCAATAAACACTAAGAATACAAAGAGAAATAGATTTTATCAAATACCCAGGAGGCTCCTTGGAGATAGTAGATAGTTTCTGTTCCATCAATGATTTAATTAGCAGTGGTGGAAGGTGTTCTAAAAGTATAGCTGCAAGAGTAAGAATAAGGTGGAGAAAGTTCAGCTAGTTATTACCTCTTTTGGTAACAAAAGGTCTCTATCTCAAAGTGAAAGGCAGGTTGTATGATGCTTGTGTGCAAACAACAGTGCTACATGATAATGAAACAAGTACCCTGAATGCAGAGGGTATGCAAAGAGTAATAAAGCTAGTATGTTCCATTGGATGTACAACCTCAGTGTGCATGTACAACGAAGTTCAAATGTATTTAGAGAAAAATTATGCAAAGGGGAATTAGATGTAGTGTGCAAGAGAGAAGACTGCACTGATTTGATTATGTGTTACATATGGATGAAGACAGCTCTATAAAGAAGTGCCAGTCACTTAAAGTGGATGGAACTTGTGGAAGAGGGAAACCCAGAAAGACATGGAATAAAGTGAAGGCTGATCTCAAGATTTTGAGCCTCTCAGAGAAGATAACAAAGATAACCAAGATGACTGACAATTCACTGTTCTTGAGAAGACCTGTTCGTCACAGCAAAATTGAGGTCCTAAGAGCATTTTCTTTATGCCTGTGCATGCTGAACTCTGCTAAGCATTTCACACATCTCATCCTTCTAACACCCATCCTTCCATCACACTTTTAACTATGCCACTATTATCACTTGAGAGCAGAATTAGAACATTTTATCCCCACTATCAGGAACCTCCTTCTTCTGCTGGAACCACTTCCTATTAACACCCATTCCTCATTTTCATTCCTTCCCACACTATTTTTACTGATCACCTCCTCTCTGTGCCTTCAATTATATATATCTCTCTCCCCTCTGAGCTACATCTTAGACCTGCCATACCTCATCTTTAACACCTCTCATATCTGTGATCGATGCCACCCACCACCATTCATCCCACACACTATAGCTACACTTATGTACTTCTGACTCCTATCTATGTCACTTTATGTCAGCTTGCACATCATCCTCCTACTTTCTGATCTTTCATCATTCCTGTGCCACTTCTGTCCCTCTCATCTTACCCACCGCCATACTGATTTTTCCTGTCAACCACACTTCTACCCTTGTTTGTCATTCACTATATTTTCCTTTACCCCATCTCTAACCCTCTGTTGCTCTCTTATCACATTCTTATTAAATTATCGCCCCTCTCCTGCCCCACATTCTTCTGTCCATATTCTCATACTCACATTCTTGTACTTCACTCTGGCATCTCATCACCACCATCTCTATTTTCATTCCAGCCACTCCCACCCACCCTTATATAATTTGGATAGCCATGTATATCCTCTGTAACAAGACACCTGTGCTTTCCCTCTATCATATTTTAGCCTCTCAACCCCTGGTGTTAAGCCACCTCCTCAGTCAAGGGGGATTTTTCCTTTCCTTTCTTGTCTTACAAGTTACTAGATGACTTCACATGTACCAGAGGCACAAAGAAAGCATTCAGTAAATTGTGTGTAAAGTGGTTGGTGTTAGAAAAGGGAATCCAGCTGTAGAAACCATGCCAAAGCTGACATTGGAGCTTGATGCAGTTTTGAGGCTCATCGGATTCTGTCAAACCAGCCAACACAGGAAACGGACATTAAATGGTGATGAAGCTTCTGATGACAATGTTGATGATGATATATATATGTAGCACAAATATTTAGCAATTTCAAAACCCGGCTCTTAAATCCGATGCAAAAAACACCTAAGGAACATGATCACGATTTGTTAAAATGTTACCCACATCATCAATATATCTGACCATTCAAGACATTTTGTGGAACTGGATGGATCGATTAGCAATTTCTTCTTTTACCCACTAAGAGCATCACTGCATTTTAGCCACTATACAGCAGAGTGCAGGCAGCAGACTGTAGCAATGAACCAGCAGCTGTTCAGAGTGGTGTCACAACACAAGAAAATAGACAGCATTAACAGCAACTTCAAGAAACTTCAAGAAACTCACAGAGATGACTACTATCATACCTAGTCCAACAACATCTCATATATAAGCTTCAGACTATCTTGATGTAAACATTATTTCTGTGTGGTCCGTAGTAAGGACAACATTTTTGTTAATGATAATAAATATCTTTTGTTAATGATAAAAATAAATATTTTTGTAATAATACAAAGAATTAAGTTCTCCAAAACAGGTAAGCTGTAAAACAGCAAAGAAAACGAGTGAAACTCTAGGAAGATGGAAAAAATGCCAACCAACCCCCACTGGAATCGAACCAGCATCTTTCACAGATTTGACGGACTGTTTTACCAGTAAACTAAGGAGCTAGTTGACAAATTTTCCATCTATACAATCTCAGCAGAATTTGTGTTCTTTATCGTAACATATACATATATCATCATCATATATATATATATGTATGTATATTATATAGGTCCTGACAGGGTAGAAAGTCAGAGTATTTTCTAATGCAGCCCTCATCTCAAACTCTTAGCTATTTACACTCTCAAATTGGAATCGCAATGGAAATTGAAAGTTCACTGGTGCAGAGATTCCAGGTCCATTATCATTATCATTTAACATCCTCCTTCCAAGCTGGCATGGGTTGGACATAGTGTGCAGGTGGGTTTGCAAGATAGAGTGGGAGATAGAAGGGAGGTGAATGTAGCAAGTGGTGAACAAGGGTTGGGAAGATGGAGTGTAGAGGGGAAATTTGTCAGGGACAGATTGTGTGCAGGAGCATGGATATATAGGACACACTTTTTTGGCCTCGATTTTACTTAGCTGGATAGGTCTTCTCAAGCATAACAAATCACCAGTTGTCTCAGTCCTTTGTCATCTCCTCTGTGAGGTTCAACATAGGAAGATCATTTCTCACCACTTCCTCTCATGTCTTCCTAGGTCTTTCTCTTCCACAGATTTCCTCCACATTTAGAGATCAGTACTTCTTTATGCAGCTATTTTCATGCATACACATCACATGACCAAACCAGCACAGTCTTCTCTCTTATACCCAATTTTTCTCTCAAAACACATTTTGTCGTACATGCACACTGACATTGTACATTCAGCAGAGCATGCTAGCTTCATTTCTTTCAACCCATTGCATGTCCTCTACATTCACAGCCCATGTTTCACTGCCATGTAGCATAGCTGTTTGTACACAAGCTTCATACAATCTGGTTTTTATTCTGAGGGAGAGGCCTTTTGTTACCAACAAAGGTAATAGCTCTCTAAACTTTTCCCTGTTCTTATTCTAGCAACTATGCTTTCAGAGTATCCTCCTCCACTGCTAATTTGGTCACTTAAGCAATGGAAACTATCTTCTACCTCTAAGGATCCCCCTGGGCATTTGAAGAAGTCTATTTCCTGTGTGTTCTTAGTGTTTATTGTTCACATCTGGCCCACACAAAGACTACTTTCTCTGTTAACCTTCCTGTTGATTCCACTGCATCTCTTATGTGTCTGTTAGCTTGCACAGGGTACACTGTATGGAATTTCTACCAACACCTTTTTCTATATATTGAGTAAGATCATTTCCTTGAAAGAATTAGTAATTTGTCTGCTTTGCTGTTTACTAGTACTTTGGTCTTTGCTAAGTTAACTCTAAGGCCCTTTGATTCCAGACCTTGCTTCCATACCCGAAATTTCTTCTCTAATACTACTAGAGATTCAGCTATAAGAACAAGGTAATCAGCATAGAGGAGCTCCTATAGGCAACCAGTTTTAAATTCCTCTGTTATGGCCTGGAGGACTATGATAATCAAAAAGGGGAATGAGGACCAATCCTTAGTGAACTCCTATCTGCACACTAAATTTTTTGCTATACACATTGGTGACTTTCACCCTACTACAGCATCCTTTTACCTGGCTTAGACTGCTCTCACCAGGCACTTATCTAGCCCTACGTTCCATATTGACCACCAGGTGAGGGGACCCTATCAAAGACTTCCTCCATGTTGACAAATGCCTAGTACAGCAGTTTATTTTTGGCTAAATGCAATGCTTCTCCTCCTGTTGCTTTACTAAAAAGATAGCATTAGTAGTGCTTCTTCCTGATGCCAAACCAAACTGCAATTCATCTAGGTTAACTGTCTTCTTAATTAGTTGAGCCATTTTGACCCATTTTGTAACCTTTATGACCTGACCTGGTTCAGCAATTTAAAACTTCTGATCATTGGTAAAACAAGTGCATGAGTCTTACGAAGAGTAACATATAATTTAAATGAGACAAAGGATGAATTTAGCACATTTTTATTATTAATTACAGTTGTTTCAGAACCACTCCTTTCCTAACACCTCTGCACATAAATGATTCTATGTGAAAAGTTACGCAATATGCAGTTGATTACATTGGAGTCGTAGCATCAAATGGTCAATCTTACATTGTGTGACACAATCATTTCCTGTTGCACTAAACATTTTGTCCAATGCACTAACAGTTCTGCCAGCTCACCACCCTAATAATAATACTCAAAATAATAATAAACCTTTCTACTATAGGCACAAGGCCTGAAATTTTGGAAGGAGAGGGCTAGTCAATTACCTTCGATCCCTACTACTCAACTTATTTTATTTACTCCAAAAGGATGAAAGGCAAAGTCAACCTAGGTGGAATTTGAACTCAGAACATAAAGCCAGACAAAATGTCACTAAGCATTTCGCCTGGTGTGCTAATGATTCTACCATCTTGCTGCCTTAATAATGGTTTCTGATTTAGGCACAAGGCCAGCCATTTTGGGGGAGGGGGTTAGTCGATTACATCGACCCCAGT
>JAOPUL010000839.1:33216413-33228189 GCA_027564515.1 Octopus rubescens | reverse complement strand
ATAGAGAGGGCTGGGACTAAAGCTGGCTTCGGTGGGGCTCTGATCAATTTGGATCAATCCAAGGCATTCGATAGGGTGGACCATTGCTATTTGGAAGCGGTCTGTTTCGGACCCGTTTTCAGAGGCTGGATCGCTGCAATGCACAGCGGCACCAGCTCGTTAGTCAAAGTAAACGGCCATCTATCGGAACCGTTTAGCATCGCTCGCTCGGTCCGTCAGGACTGCCCGCTGTAACCTTTTCTGTACGTACTGGCTCTTGAGCCACTGCTGCGGAAATTAGAACAATTAAGGGGTATCCCTCTCGAACCGGGACACGGGAGGGCAGTGGCGGCGTACGCGGATGACGTCACCGTCATGCTGTCGGACGCCTCCGAAGTGGTGTCGGTTGGCACCATTCTAAAGAAATATGAGTCGGTTGCTGGGACCAAAATCAACACCGTCAATTTGGTGGGCTTGCGGTTAGGCCCCTGGAGAGGCAGATCGATGCCGTCGGACGGCGGCATCGAACCCTGGACAAAGCGGACCAGTTAAACTGCTCGGGGTTTGGTTTGGTCTCGACCTCCAGGTGGATTAGAAATGGGGCGAGGTGAAGAACAGGGTGGCCAGCCTTAGCCAGAAATGGGCTGAGAGGAAGCTGTCCCTAAAATGGCGGGCAGAGGTTAATCTGTTCCGGAGGACCTTCTGGACAGGAACTATCATGGGTAATTTCCAGATCTCCTTGGCTTGGCAGTGCTATGGGGGGGGGGGAGCACTACCGGTTCGAGATAAATTCTACAGGCACGGATGTGCTGTCAGACGGGCATGTCCGAGGTGCACGCAGAGTGACGAAACCGTTCTGCACGCACTCGTTCAGTGTCCGGGCATTGCTGACATCTCGAACAGTTGCTATCACGTGTGGGACGGATCTGTCTATCGGCCGAGTCCATAGTAATGATTTCCCCACCACCATCCTTTAAGCGGGCAGGTAAGGCAGTTTTCCTTTGTATGGTGGCTGTGGCGAAAGAGGTTTTCTGGTGGACGAGGTTGAAAGGCATGAGGACAGATACATTCCTCTTTGGTAGAGGCCTCATCGACTTTTTCAAGTTTCACTTGAAAAGGAAAATGAGGGTGGAAAGGGAGGTGTTGTCCTCGAGTGAATTCATTGAAAGGTGGGTGAAAGTTGCGAAAATGGTATGAGTGGATGGTACCGATCTGAGTGTAGACCTGTGAGTCGGAGAAAAGGAATTGGAAAGAGCACTTGCCTTTAGTGTTCAGGGAGATCTTGGACAGTGGGGTTCCTCGATTATCCCTAGACCACATCACTATCACACACCCCTTTCCCCCCTCATAATATTGTATAGTATGTATACTTCCTTCGTTTGTTGTGTACCGTGTATACGCCCTTTCCTTTTCCTTTTATTTCTTTTTTCATCATCTCATTATATGTAAACCTCCACACTTTATGTATGTCTTTGTATTGTCCCCCTCACCTATAGCCCTGGTGGCAAATAAAAGAAATTATTATTATTATTATTATTATTATTATTATTATTTCATACGCACAACAGATTAAACTGTTGGACAAGTAACCTTGGTTGCCAAGAACCTTCCTCGGTATCCGAGCTGTCCCTAATAACACTGTTTTCTGGAGCTGCACTAAACTATGTTTTATGCCTATTTCCTGTGGGGAGGTGCCCTTAAGCAACGAAGCACCAACTCCACCCCCAACAGCAGCTACACCAGCACTATCAATACTGTCATCCCCATCACCACCACCACTGCTATTACAGACACTATCATTACAAGCACAAGCACAGCCAAATTCACACAAACATCGCCAGAACACATGCCTCAACACACAAAAAAAAAAAATATACACAGCTATAAATACAAACAATAAAAAGATTAATGGATCAGATACACCAAAATACAAGCATCACAGACAATAACTACATCATATTAACGAATAGCATTCCTCCACATATAAAAATTATTTATATATGTCAACACACATACGGCATTAAAAAAATATATACCTCATAAGGATAGAAGACTTCAGGAGAAATATAAACAAAACAAAAGAACTATATAAAGAACTACTTGTAGAAACATATAGCTAGCCGGGGGACGAAACACCCGCCCCTCCCCATAAGAATAAAATAAGTTATCCTTTTCTCATTTCCTCCTTTTCTTGTCAAACATAGTTGTGCTCAGGATAAGCACGGTGAATGCGCGTGGCCTGGGGTCAACTTGGAAGTAGGACCACTTGCTCAACGACCTCAGGTCACTAGATATAGATGTATGTGGTGGCCATCAGCGAAACTAGAGTTTCTGATCTACAAGCTGATGACATTTTACTACTGACAGGAACAAGAGCTGAGCTGCAAGAGCTAACTACCAACTCAAAGAACAAGAAAGACGGCCGGGTTCAGAATTATCTTGGCCATATTTGATGCATGTTTAGCGAGATATATCAAATCTGAACAACAAAAACATTAGTGGTGACATAAGCTATACCCAGCAATAGTCTGCTGACGGTTCTGTATGAGTGAAACATGGAAAATGTCGGTGAAAGTGACCAAGAAGCTAGATATATTCTATAAACTATATCTATGGACGATCCTCAAAGTCACCTGGCAAGATGGAATTACAAATGAGAAAATACTTCTGCGAAGCAAATCCCAGCCACTGCAAAACATCATGGCTATATTTCTGTTTCGTAAGAAGGTTCCATTTTGCGCTTGCCTGGTACTCGGCATGCACTGATTGCAATGACCTCGAAAAAGACAACTAGTGTGATCGTTATAATTCGGTCGAATCGCCAACCTCAGTTGTTATTGAATCCTTCTCATATACTTCTATGAGTACAGAGAAAGAGCCGACTGAAGAACACTTGGCGGCGGATATTCCAGGAAAACTGCAAGTGCACGAGAACCAATGAACTGGAACGGGAAGAACGGCAGCAGATCAACCCACACGCACTGGAGGAAGCCCGGTGTGTTTCACACGAGATGACTTAAGTATAAATAAGTCTATAACATATTGTCTTCGATTACATTCCTTACTTTATCAGTCCTTATTTTACGAATATAAACGTTTTGTGTACAACAAATTACATCTCCGATTTCGTTCCACAATTAACGTCACATACATAAACCGTAGCAGAAAAATATTATAGATAAAAAACTAGACCTTGCGTAATCTAAGACATTTACCAAAATATGTTCAGTACTATTGATTGCATTGTGAAGAAGTTCTTTTCCAGGAACATTAGCTGTGCTACTGAAATATCTTCAATCAGAAACTGAACCTGGACCGTATTCTTTGTGGTACTCTGCGGTCCTCACCGTAATAACATAAACAGTGAATCTTAGGTAGCGAATATTGTACAGCAAGAAATAGCTCCTGTCTAGTCGTGTTCGCGATATTGCTTCTATTCGTAAGTTAAAGCTATTCTCTTTGAGGAGGTTATAAATTCCCCGTGTCACATGTTTCTTCGTCTATAAATCTGCGATTTTAATTTTCTTACAAAGACTATTAATTCTTTATATGAAAACGTTCGACTGCTAATACAATACATCTAAGGGAAATCACCACGACTGTCAGAAACTGTTCCTTTAAGCATGCGCACACGCTTCTACATAGCAGGAAGCCTCTGTTTAAGATCAATGTGTACACATATTTGTCCTGTAATTAGTACGCGCTGACTGGCTGCGCCTACTAGTGAATTAGCAGTAATGTTTCACTTACTAAGTTTATTTTCCATCTCATCAGTAAGTGCAGAAATCACAACAAACCATTACGTATAGTCAGTTAGGTACAGGCCATGTCGTTTAGGAAGGGCCTCAAGAGCGTGACACAATCCAGATTGGAACGAGGAAGCCGCTACTTACGACAATATGACACCCGCTGCAATATCGGCCTCGAAAAAGACGACCCGTATGATCGCTATAATTCGGTCGAATCGTCAACTTCAGTTGCTACTGAATCCTCGTCATATACTTCTCTGTGCACAGAGAACAAACGAGCAATATCTTCGTCATCTCAATCCAAGAGAGCCGTGGATCGAGAAAGGTGTAATAAGTCCAGAGACAGAGGAAAGGATCACAGAAAGGTCAGTCGTGTTTTTCAACCGAACATTCGCTTCTTAACTGTAGAAAAGTCCTGAGGTTAAGGCTGTTGTTGATAGATATTCTTCTCCTTAGCTTTTCTTTTCTTTTCTTTTGGCTAGTTCGTATCAAGTTTTTAAAATGTGTGGGATTATCTTTGATAACTTTTGTGAATACTGATATAGTGGGTTTAATAACATCCCGACTTAAATCGCTTTGTAAAAAACGTGCATGCATTAATGAATAGTTGTCCACATTCTCGTTTGGAAACTTCTTCCTCTCTTAATGTGTTTGACGCTGTGTCACCTTCTTTGTTTTATGTATGTATACATGAGCTGTCCATGTTGTGACACGATAGACTGCGTGCATCTAGTTTCTGATTATGAAGCTTCGTAGTATCCATTCCAAAAGATTTTAAGAAATGCCTTTGGGATTGTATATTGAAGAATTTATGACCAGTGCTTCCCTTGACACTATTTTCCTGTATCACAGGATCTAGGGATGTGAACCAGAATTATTCAAACCATTCATCAGACATCATCATCGATTTTTTTTTTTTGCTATGTTTGTACTTTTGTACGCAAGAAATTCTCTTCAGTTTCTACATTCTTATGCTTGCTTCGTCTTCTTTTACGGAAAGACTTTTGAAAAAATCTGTCTGAAAAATAAATAATATTTTTTTGGTCTTATATTTTGTTATATTCCCCTTGGAAAAGTAAAAATAATTATCTTGAAAGGCCCTATGCTTCGGTAGAGTGATGCGATTTGAATAACTAGTTATTCCAACTGTGATTCTAATAAGTTTTGAAAGTAATAAACCACTTCATTGATTATAATTCAAATTCGCATCTAATCGCAATAGACTCGTTTTAATTACCGATGTGTGACTGATTACTTATTTATGATTTTAAATAAAATACAGTTGCCATTTATTTTGATGTCTATTAAGATATGTTATTTTTTTTTCTAAATAACACATTAGTTGCGTAAAATCAAGTGTTGATTTCCACTTTTGCTGATATTTGTGAAACGTTAGAATTTATGGTTCCAGATGGTGGTTGTATGGGAATGAGAACGCTTGGCTGGGTATGTTTTTTGTGATTAAATAGCCCATATCAGCCCTGATTGAGCAAGTCTATGGTTAAAGACATTCCACTCATGGTTATCCTGTCTTTACTCAGACACAGGACAATATCGTCAGTGGCGGTGCCAACATTTTTACCATTTCAGGTAAGATCATATCAGAGAACTATGAGGACAAATAAAGTTTATATAAGTGATAATAATATAAGTAAAAATTTGAGATTTTATTTATTAATAAACCCAATTCAAAGTCGCTTCTCAGTTTAATTACAAAGTTACAATTGCAATGTCTATTGTAGTAACTCAACATACACAACAGCAATTCATCTTTTTCGTTGTTTTTTTCTTCTGTAAAATGAAGAACATTGTAATAAGGAGTCTGATTTTTATGATAATTATGCTTAAATTGTCCAATCTGTTGTCCTTCATTGAATTCCATTGATAAATCTTGATCACCAGCAGCTTGGGAAAACTGTACTCACAGGTCACACTTCTTACAGGTACTGTTAAAATTGATTTGAAGCAGTTTAAAAAAAGTTCAAAGAAGGTATATCTACTAGGATGCAAAACCTCAAGTAATTCAATCAGTGATTTCAAAATGCATAACTTCCATTCAGTAAGACATTCTGCCTTCAGGTCATTTAAGTTTTGCTGATTTGTCTCTGTCATAAATTTGAGAGCAAAAGTATTGACCTTTGGGATCAATACAGAAAAGTTTCTTCATTATTTACTGCTTTTTTTTGCCCAAAACTAGCATTGAAGTTCTGAGAAAATTCAATACAAGACAAGAATGAAGTTATGCTGAAAATTGGTAAAAAGATCTCCACTACTTGGCCAACAATTTCATTAATCACTATATCCTTCAAATGTGGCAAATTTCCTTATTGTTTGGCTTGTCTTAAACCAACTGGCTGTCCCTAATAAATTCAGTGGCCTACTGCTCATTCATCTGCCATTTACCTTTGTCATCCAGTTTGTTTCACTCTACATCAAGATCCTTAATACAACTGGATATCAGTTTGCTAAAGTCAACTAGTGAAAATGATTGTAGCATTTTCATTTGATATTTGATTCATAGAACATGCTCAAAAAGAATGAGGAGAAAACAAAAGTTTGCAGATAAAAGTGGTAGACTCAGCTTACCTTCATTTTGTTTTCTCCAATAATTCATTATCCTCACTGAAATGCAATAGTGTCCTAAATATAAGGAAGTGTACAATGTGCAGCATAACATGATGCATGCTGGCTGATCCAGTGTGTATTGGATATACTTTTCAGATCCACTTACTGCTTACCCTTTTCTCCCTATAATTGTTAAAAGTAGTGATGCACAGTGGATTGAGCTATGAACAGGTAGAGTTACTGCAGTGTGGTGAAACATTCTCTTGTATTTATTTTATATTAACAATCAACCACTACCAGGTTGTGGCAGCGGACAGAGACAGTAAGTGGGACAACAGCATGCCGCTATACTTAAATATTGGCAATTTTTTTTCTGTTCATGACCAAGGCACCCTCGTAGCATTGTTCAACATATAACTGAACTTCAACAGCAAGTGAATTCAACACTGGTAATATGCAAGCCAAAAGCAGTTCTGCATCAAGTTCAGAAGCTGCTTGCTATCCAATAAATTCTTTATAAAGAACATAGTCAAAAACATAACAGTGGATAAGCATGACTTGTTCAATTTTTGAAATGTTGTTTTTTCCACAATTAATGTGAAAATACCTTACTTGGGAAATTTATTTATTACTATTTAGAAAGAAACTCATTCTGAATATTTGGCATTTTAGGGACCTTCCATTATCTGCTCTCTAACGTTACGATTGATATCAAGCTCATTATTTCTTGCATATTGCCGTACTCCTGCTGACTATGTTCATGTACTCTGGGAAATGTATTGTGGGGCTGTTAAATGTGTGTAGCATGGGCTTTGTTGGACTTGGCTAGTGTAGATATTCAATATCAAAAGTTATTGGTAATCCCTCCATAAAGCACCTGTGGTATGGAATTGGAGCCTCTGGTGAATAGTATACACACACACACATCATTGATTTTTAATGTCTACTTTTCCATACTTACATGGGTTAGATGAGAGTATGTTGGAGCAGAGTTTTCTACGGATGGGTGCCCTTCCTGTCACCAACCCTCACTTGTTTCGAAGTGAGGTAATAATCTCCCTGTCTGTCAAGCAGCAAACAGCTTGGACATGTTTACTCAGAGAACTGGAAACAAATGACATTATAGAAATACACCTTTTCTTTCCGAAGATCACACATGTCAAGAAGCCCAAACATGCTTTCATGGTGGACTGCATGCAAACAACACTAATCAATAAGTCATTGTTTACAACCAGTAAGCTCACATGAAGGAATATAAACTCATGCACACAGATATGCCATACATACATAACACACAAAGGGTTACTTTCAGTTTCTGTCTCCCAAATCCAATCACAGTGCCTTGATCACCTGGGGCTATAGTAGAAGACACTTTGCCAAGGTGCTGTGCAGTAGGACTGTATTCAAAGCCACATGGTTGAGAAGTGAACTTGTCAACCATACATTATGCCTTCATCTATAGACACTCGCCCAAAACAATGCACAGTGAGACTGAACTTGAAACTGTGTGGTTGAGAAGCAAACCTCTCACCTATTCAGCTCTGTCTGCACCTGCCATGCTAGTGCTTGTAACCATGCATCTTGTAACCTCTACCCACCCACAATCCCAGTTCTCCTGTCCCCACTCACTTCTACTCTTCTTGTACCAGGGTGGGGCCTATCCTAACACCTCATCACAACTATTTTTATCCCTTGATCACTCCCACTGTATCGTTTACAATGTGAGTGGACATGTAGCTCTTAAACTGATTCTGTTCTGGACCCTTCTTTCATACTTTAATCCCTCATTCCTAAGCATAGAGTTGTTTCCCTCTCTATGTATGTAGAGTATGTAGCCCCACTCAGTTGAAGGAGATCTTAGTCTTGCAAGGCTGCTGATTCCATGAAAAAGTGCCCAGTACATGCTGTAAAGTAGTTGGTGTTAGGAAGGACATCTAGACTTAGATACCATGTCAAAGCAAGCATTGGAGCAAGCTACAGTCCTCAGACCCATCAGATTTTGTCAAACTGTACAACCCATGCCAGCATAAAATATAGACATTAAATGATATTGATTGTAACATATATATTACATCTCCAATATAATAATACGCTGTGTCCTGTCAGTTACGCTAGGGAAAGAAGAGTAAAACAACAAACGAAGTGAGAGTGGGTGATAGTCAGAGACGCAGGCTAACTGAGAAGGAGTGGGAGTGAGCGATAGTCAGATAAAGTAAAATGACAAAGGGAGTGAGTGAGTGAGGGAAATGGTAAGTATATAAATATAGAGTGAGCGACATATCAACACATACACAGACGTATGCGCAGACACACACAGCCATATGCACATACTCACATACATAAACAAACAAAACACACACACACATATAGACGTAGGCACAAGCACATACAAACATATGCAGAAACATGCATAGGCACATACACATAATGTATCTTCTGATGGCATTAGAGAATAAAATTGTTATTGTAACAGTTTATAGTTTATATTAACTTTTTTTTGTCTTTTTTGTGTTCACAATTATTTCAAATAAGTGATACAAATATGCCTTTTGTAATGAACTGAAGACAATTTCCTGTAACACCTGCATTTGCCATGACCATCAACAAATCACAAGGACAATTATTTAATGAAGTGGGTGTTTATTTACCTTCTCCTGTGTTTAGTTATGGGCAGCAGGACAAAAATGGAAAACAGAAACCTTTTTGGAAATTGCAGTTTTACTAAGAATATTGTAATAAAAGAACTTTTGGAATAGTGATATTTACATGTTAAGATGTATGTTCGTATGTAAACAAATAGTCTCAGTGTGATTTTTCCCTGTGATTCATTAACCAGTGTGAGATACGTACATCTTTAAATGTTTTCTAAATAAAAGTGTAAAATTTTTGTAAATAGAGTATTATCATTTTAAATTAAATTTTTATAACTATCATTAAATCATTCAATGAAACATTACAATAATTTATCTGTAAAAATGCTGTCATTTTTTATGGTATGACTGGTATACTTTATATATATCATAGTGACTGATTATTTTGGGAAGACAGTTGCAATTGTCACATTTAGGAATTATTGAAAATTTTTTACTTTCAAATAAACAGTGCAAAGTTTTTAGACAGAAAATTTATCAATAATTTCTTATTGTTTTGATGTGCTATTTTCTATCATTAATAATAATGCTGTCAATTTTGACGACACAGGTAAGCTAGTATACATATATTACATATATGTATAATATATCCATCCACTACAGCAAAAAACAATGTCATAAAGGCATTCTGTATGCTTATACCCTGTTCTGCCCCCTCCCACTCCATCAAGCAATCACAACATTCCATTCTTGTAACACCCCACCATCACTCCTCTATGGCAATATTCCACAGCTGTAATTGCTTGGGAACAGAATTGGATGCAATTTACAAATGGGCTGAGGACAATAATATGCAGTTTAATGCTGGCAAATTCCAAATGCACATCACCAAGATGGTGACAAACTGCAGATAGCTGACAGACTGGATCCTGAGAACCTTCAGGACCAGAGAGAAGGAAACCATGATGGTCCTCCGCAGGAGATTCATCCCCAGCCGCCTGGACTACTGCTCCCAGCTATGATCACCCCATAGTGTAAAATTAACAGGGGAGCTGGAAGCAATCCAGTGGAGCTACACAAAAAAGATCGTCTCATTACAACAGCTCAGCTACTGGGAAAGGCTGAAACAGCTAGGACTCTACTCCTTGGAACGAAGACGGGAAAGATATGTAGTAATGTACGTCTGAAACATCCGCGAAGGGATCGTGCCAAATTTTGGCATTACAAGCTACACAAATGCTAGAATGGGATGACGCTGCACAGTGCCAAAGATCCCAACACAGCCCTCGCGTTTCAAAACCAAATACTGTAACAGTCTGGGCTTCAAAGGTCTACACCTTTTAAATATTCTCCCAAAGAGCCTGAGAGACCTACACAAAGTGAACATAGGTGTTTTCAAAACGAAACTGGATCTCTTCCTGTCAAGAGTCCCAGATGAAACTACCTCGAAGCAGGAAGCACA
Organism: Octopus rubescens; assembly: GCA_027564515.1. Lineage (NCBI taxonomy): Eukaryota > Metazoa > Mollusca > Cephalopoda > Octopoda > Octopodidae > Octopus > Octopus rubescens. Next base: position 33,217,843 of record JAOPUL010000839.1, on the reverse strand, counting down.
AATGAGGGCAGCGGCATCGAACTCCCTTATTCATCAAATGCCACATATCAGAAGAGGCTCTCAACAATAACAGTGTAGCAAAAACGGCAGTGCCCCAGCATGGTCGCGGCTCCGAGCTGAAACCAATAATGATAATAATAATATATATATACGCACACTCACACACACACATATTTATACATATATATATACGCACATATATACACATATATATGCACATACATATACACACACATATATATATATATATACATACATATATAAACACATATATATACATACATATATACATACATATATATACATACATATATATACATACATATATACATAAATATATACACACATATATATACATATATATACATATGTATACACATACATAGACATATGTATACACTTATATATACATACACATATATATGTACCTATATATGGTGGACTCTCCCGTCGTTTTCGACGTATAAGCATTCAGCAAGAACAGTGTTGATAAATAAGATGATTAACAAGGCATAAAAACGTAAATAGGGTTTAGGGTTTAAAAGATTACGAGCGTAGTATTAAGATCTACATTGTTAAAAGCATAAAAACGTGTATGCTTCCTAACGTTCCTGCCCCAATATGACATTCTTGAATGGTAATAGTAGAAAAGAAAAACTAAGAGACTGTGTAAGCATGGATTTCTGTAACAGATATAGGCATCCAGTAGTTTTAGAAATGAACACACATGTCTTTTTTTATAAAAGATATAAGTATATATGTGTATATAAAATCTGCGCATATTTTAACATACTCACATACGCGCGCGCACGCATACATACACACACACTCACATATAATGTATATATGTATATGTAATAAAAACATATATATACAGCTGTATCTTCCGATCTACGAATAATTAAAAATTAATCATACCGTTGTACTCCATATCACAATTTATTTAGGGTACAATTTTTGGCTGTACAAATGACACAGAGAATAAATAATCTTGAGAACTCTATTACATTTTCAAACAGTAATCTTTCATTGTTTTTAATCATTTACTTGTATCTGTCATAGGACTATGGCCATACTGGGGGCCCGCCATAAAGGGTTTAGTCGAGGAAATCGACCCAGTACTTTATACTTAAGTCTGGTACTATTCTATAGGTCGTATGCCGAACCAGTAAACTATGAGAACGTAAACAAGCCAACACCGGTGATAGAGGACAAGGTAAACATCACACACATACTTATATACGCATTCATGAATATACGTACCTCTAACTCCTCTTTTCCACCGAATTCTTTCCTCCTCTCTTTCTGACGAAGGGCTATGCCCGAAACGTTAAATGTACTCATTTTCCTTCAATTTTTCCATCCGAGCGCGAATCCGATACACTCTATATGTGCATTCTCTTAACTGTTGTTGTTTTTTATCGTTCATT
>JAOPUL010000839.1:33147843-33164471 GCA_027564515.1 Octopus rubescens | reverse complement strand
TACTTATATATATATATATATATATATATATAATCCCATAACAACCAAGAAAGTGAAACCAGATAACACACACGAACTTAGAATTCTCATGAACAATCCTGTAACAACCAGGTCGGGTTGAGTAGTGAGAAGGCCTTTGCTTCATGATTACATGCTGGACTTCTAATGCAGCAGAGAAGACTGTTGTGATCGTGTTTCTAATCCATCATTCACTACAGTCCTGTATTTCAGTCACTTCTGTATCACTTCCTTCCACATTATATAAGCTTCTTAGCTAACTCAAGTCTGCGTGTTCTTAATATTGAATAAAACCTGCAGTTGCCACACCTTCAACTTCTACATACAACAAAAATAATCCAAATATTCAGCTAACATGTTATGAGAAAACCTTTACTCACCCATAGCTGCAGCAATAGCAGGCAGTGGTAAATCATAGTGGAAAAAAATAAAAGATAACAGTAAGAAATCTATATAACTTCTGTGGCTGGGCATCAACAGTACAGGATATTCTTTCAGATGGTTTCGTACCTAACAATAAAATGAAATCTACTTGAGTTTGTCAAAAGTTGGAACAACTGAAAATTAAATATGGATATTCATAAGTAAAAGCAATGAAAATGTTCAAATTTGATGAAAAAGCTTTTTAACACCCTTTAAAATCCAAAGATTTAAAATCATTCGGTCAACATTCAACAAAGATTAAATGTTAAGGTTATTTAGACATTTAAGAATCATGAGTAATTCTAAACAGAACTTCTGGTAAAAAATTTATGCTTTATAAAGAAAATATTAGTAAATATTTCCAGTTACAGCCAATGGATTTAATGTCAGGGTTTTATTTTACATTTTACTTGCTAAGTTTGACAGTCTAGGAGAGACTTCACAGGTTCTCCTAGACTTCTCAAGCCTTTGTAAGTCAACACATGCAGGAAAGATATGACCAGGAAGAGAATTTCAAGGGGATATTCTGGAAAGGAAGGGCCAGAGATAGTGATTAGTGCAGGACCTGAGGATAGGGGACAAAACAAGACGTTTATGAATGAGTCAGCTAAAACTGGCTTAAGGAAATCAAATCTTTGATACCTATTTTTAAGAGACGGCTGAAAACTGAAGGCAGACAGGGTGCAGAAAGTTTTTGTAAATGCTAAATCCATACTATATTGAATGCAGGTTGCACTGTATTTGATGATCTTGTTGGTAATATTGTTGTTTTTTATATAAGGAATATTCAAGTGACTTTACAATTCTTCAAATCAGTGAAAAATTTTACTCTCATATAAATTAACACATTTCTACAATTAATCAACAATTCAAAGAACAGCTCTTATCAAGTGAGAATTTATGTGTTTATTTACCTGTTGAACACCATCTTCATTAACATATATATGAGAAAAGAGTTGCTTGAATACTTTTACAAGAAAGAAAGCAAAACTCCGAATAGAAACCATATTAATATTATGAGCCATTTCATCTAAAATAACAGCGGCTTGATTTGTAAGTTCTGCTATTGATGTTCCAGATTCCTGAGACAACTGTTAGTAAAAAAAAAATAAAGAGATAAAGAAAGCAAGTTTATTTCTGACACGAGTTTTACAATTCCATTTTACATTTTTACATTGTACTTATTAAGAATAGATAAACCAACAAAATTTTGGATATTTTCCACATTTGATTTTGTCTTTTCTGTGTTCTTCATCATCTCATCTGCAAGATTATGATAATTAAATCAAACCTTTGGAAAGACCAATTCAATTAAATTTTCAACTTCCAAGTAAGCCTATTGTATTTAATTAAGCCATTACTAACCACTGTTGGTTGCATTAGTATATATGAACTCAAAATGTCATAATGACACATATATCTATTGATAGCGCTAACTATTTAAGTTTTACCAGCACATACTTTTAATACTTAGCAAGATAAGTAGGTCTTACAGTAAGTCATAGTCACTGTCCTTTCTCCACCAGCAAAGTCATATAAGGAACAACATAACATCAGAAGTTTTGATATAAAGGTCTTCAATAGTAATATTGGTACTTAGATATTAAAGAAAAAATATTCATTAGGTATTTAAATGATGATGATATTTTAAACTACAGTTTATCAACTGCCATGCACTTTCTTAATTGTCAACTGCTTATTGTGTAATTCGAATATCACAACCCAGACATCATAGTAACACATTGTGTCTCAGTACATTTCATAATGGTTTTGGTATCATTTATAAGTGACTTCTCCTTTAAAACTTTTTAGTGGAAAATTAGGGTTTGTTAGAGATGAAACTGGGAATTAATTTTTCCCAGACTCTCAGTATTTAGTAGCTTTTTTATTTTCTTATTTATAAGGCACAGGCTTGGCTGCGTGGTAAGAAGATTGCTTCCCAAATACATGGTTCCTGGTTCAGTCCCACTGCGTGGCACCTTGGGTGAGTGTCTTCTATTATAGCCTCATCATCATCATCAGGCTGACCAAAGCCTTGTGAGTAGAGTTGGTAGAGAGAAACTGAAAGAAGCCCATCATATATATATATCATCATCATTTAATGTCCGTTTTTCCATGCAAGCATGGGTTGGACAGTTTGACTGGAGCTGGCAAGCCGGGGGCTAACTATGGTCCAGTCAGATTTGGCTAGGTTTCTACAGCTGGATTCCCCTCCTACCACCAACCACATTTACAGTGTGTGCTGGGTGCTTTTAATGTGCCACCGGCACCGGACCTTCTATGCTCGCTCTACATTTGCGGGTGTATTAATGTGCCACCGGCACCGGGCCTTCTAAGCTTGCCTTCCGTACAATATAGTGGGACGCCGCTTCCCATACGTCCACTGTATGGCAGTAGGGCATCGCGCGCTCAAGCAATTCCATTTATCATGTGCTGCATTTCCATTTATCATTTAAACCAAGGCATTTCCATTTAACTACTGATTCGTCCTGTCGTCAAGCATTTCCATTTTATCATTGGACCGTATTTCCATTTATCATTAAACCAAAGGCATTTCCATTAACTCACAATGTGGCCACCACTTAGCACCCGAGAGCAATTCGATGCAGCCCTCCCAGCAAGAGACTTTGCCGATGATTCCGCCTCAAACAACAGGACATTGTCGATGCTGGACTCTACCTCATTCTTGCCACAAGGCTCAGCGCAGCCTTCGAACTTTCCAACGCAGCAGGACTCGGCCTGCCCTCACTCGGCCTGCCCTCATAAGCACCAAGACATTCCGTTTAGACTCATTTCGATGCTGCCTGCCATCTCAAGTACCGGACATTTCCCTTTAACTCACGCCACCGCTTAGCAATGGGACCCTTGATGTGTCCTGTTCAAGACAACTGCACTCTGGATGTCGCCGCGACTTAGCGCCTGAGGCATTCGTTGCGATCTTCCCAGCAGGCGACATTGCCGATGCTGCCGCCTCAAGCAACAAGACATTGTCGATGCTGGATGACCGCGTCTTTGCCACAGGGCTCAGTGCGGTCCTCGGACTTTTCAACCACAAACTCTCGATTACTCAGCAATAGGACCCCTCAATGCATCCTCTGCATTCAGGGCCCATCAAGCCTTCGCACAGGCGGCCTTAAGTGTTAGTTTGTGTGTACACTTAGATATACACACGTAACACACTCTCAAACACACGCCCGCGCGCACACATGCACAGAACTAAACACACACACACATATACACACAAACACGCATATCTATGTCTATGTGTACATGGGTGCAGACATGCGCACAGGTCCATGCACACATGCTCTCACACATGCTCTTGGTCGTTTGGGGTCCAGGACTCAGACAGACTGATTGCGTGTTAAATATCGCATGTTAAATACAGCCTTACTACTGTGCTGTGGGATATTGGGTGTGTGGGCGCTTTCTGATCGTTATGCAACATGCTGTTGTGTGGGACAATGCGATGCGTTATGTAACCTACATTATACATTATACAATATACCTTATACATTGCAATACATTGTTCGATATTCGATATGTTGTGCTGTGGGGTGTTCTGTTTGTGGGCGCTATTTGATAACACCCCACAGCACAACGTATTGAATATCGAACAATGTATTGCAATGTATAAGGTATGTTGTATAATGTATATTGTATAATGTATAGTGTATGTTACATAACCCATTGCACTGTCCCACACAACCGCATGTTGCATAACAATCAGAAAGCACCCACACACACACACTCAACACACCACAGCACATTAGTAAGGCCAATACACACACACGCAATCAGTCTGTCTGAGTCCTGGACCCCAAACGACTGAGAGCGTGTGTGCGCACGCCTGCACCCATGTACACATAGACTTAGATACAAGTGTGTGTGTGTGTGTTATGTGTGTATATTTAAGTGTACATACGAACTAGCACTTGAGGCCGCCTGTGGGCGTGTGTACGTCTGAGTGTGTACCTCTATCTCTGTATACTTCTATGTGTACCTAGGGGCAACCGCAGGTGCGTATATGTGGATGTGAGTGCATGTATAACTATGTGCGAGCATACATGCCTGTGTGGATGTGGTTGCATATGTATATGTAGGTGAGCGCATCTCCCTACGCTTGTATGTGTGTATGTATGTATGTATGTATGTATGTATGTATATATATATATATATATATATACATGTGTACGTATATGTATATATGTATATGGGTCTGCCTAGGTATGTGTATGCATGGGTTTGTGTAAATCTGTGTATATATATATCATCATCATCATCATCATTATCATTATCCTTTAACGTCCGTTTTCCATGCAAGCATGGATTGGATGGTTTGACTGGAGCTGGCAAGCCGGTGGGCTACACCATGTTCTAGTCTGGTTTGGCTTGGTTTCTATGACTGGATGCTATTCCTAACACCAACCACATTACAGTGTTTGCTGGGTGCTTTTAACATGCCACTGGCACCGGCCTCTCGACGCTAGTGCTTTTACGTGGCACAGTCATGAGTGCTTTATACATGGCACCACATAAGGCAATTGGTAGACAGATGTACACATAGAGCAGAGACGGACAAGACATAGACAAGACCTACAGATCAGGCGATTGGTAGACAGACAGGCATATAGAACAGAGACGAGACAGATAAAAGGCCGGGAACAAATACGCTGGAGGGGGGGGGCAGACGTATGGGCTGAGAACTCATTGTCGGACGGACGATATATATAGACCAGGGACAGGCGGACATGAGGACCAGGAACTGTTAGACATACGGACATGTAAGCCAGAGAAGGATGAGTCATATAGAGACCAGGGACCAGGGGCGGGCGGACATAGGACATAGGGACCTGGAACAGACAGACAGTACAGAATACATACATTGCCCGGAGGCCCGTGCGCAAGCGCCCATCTGTGTGCCTGTGTGTGTATACATGCACGGGTGTATGTGTGAGTGTGTGTGCGTATGTATATCCATATGTTATCAGAGTGGATGTGTGTGTAACTGTATGTATGTACGCGTGCATACGTATGTAAGATCAAGGGTCACACTACAACAACGCTATAACCACTACACCATCAACTGAGGCCAGACACCGGCGCCATAATAGAGATAGCGCCCACCCACCCCCGTGTTACCGCAGGGCGGCATATATATGCTCATATGTATAAATGTGTGTATGTATGTATGTATGTATGTATGTATGTATGCTTGCATATTGTACATAAGTATATATGTGTGTAATTATCTATGTATGTCTGTATGTATGTAGGTGTGTGTGAATCTGAACCCAATTCATCAGCATGTCAACGCGTAGGCCTGTGTCTGTGTGTACGTGTCTACGCAACCAGTATTCACACACATCCATAGCTTTGGGCGAAAATCTCCCACCCGCATACGCACACACCATGTCATGAACAGATTTTTCTAGCGGTCCTTCCCTGACCATCCACAGCAAAACTACTTTTAAAAAGGTGGCGAGCTGGCAGAATTGTTAGCACACTGGGCAAAATGCTTAGCAGTATCCATCTTTACGTTTTGAGTTCAAATTTAACCCATGGCAAGTTTTCAATAGCTTCACCTGAGGAGACCCAAAATGCGTAAGTTGATGCGATGCTACCAGATGCACAGCAACGCAGCAGAGAGGAATCAATGCATGTTGGGTCGAAATGTCTGTTGTGAGCAGTAATAAAATCTCTCATGATCCATCTTCTGATCCATCTGCGATATAATGTGGGACAAACGCAAGGAAGAAAAAGAAGAAGATATATATATTATAGGCACAGGCATGGCTGTGCGGTAAGAAGCTTACTTCCCAACCACATCATACCTGGTTCAGTCCCACTGCATGGCACCTTGGGCAAGTGTCTTCTACTATAGCTTCTTAAGTGGCCAAAGCATTGTAAGTAGATATTAGGTAGACAGAAACTGAAAGAAGCCTGTTGTATATATATATATATGTATATATCTATGAGTGTGTGTTTTTGTGTCTGTGTTTGTCCCCTCACGACTGCTTGACAACTGGTGTTGGTGTGTTTGCATCTCCATAAATTAGCGGTTTAGCAAAATAGACTGATAGAATAAGTACTAGGCTAAAAAAATAAATGCTGCGGTCGATTTGTTCAACTAAAAAACCTTCAAAGCAGTGCCACAGTCAAATGACTGAAACAACAGATAAAAGATATATAGACATCATAAAGAAGAATAGAGAATTTATACATCTTCAAAATTTGTTTCTTACAGTATTATTCTCATTAAATTCCAATCCGACATGTGTTTCTGCTGGATAAGTATCCTAATGTCCTTTGATGTAACATTTATGTGCATTTAGTTGATTTAGTTGCAGTACATATTCATCCGATGTAGACATTCCTTTGCAGCTTTGTTCAAGGTTTTACCCGTGTGGGTGGGTAAAGCAAACTGAAAAATCAAGTGTAAGATAATCCTTCTTAAAATATATTCTAGGTGAAGCATTGGTGTAACCATGATATTCTGATGAGCTAGCCTTCTTTATCTGCATTGATTTGTAAACGTATTGTACAATGCGTGGCATGCATATTGGTGCAGGCATGTAAAATAATTTATTGTACACTGAAATTATTACATGGTGAAGGCTGCAAAACAGCTGTAATAAGTGGTTAAGTAAAGTGGGTTCTTGTCCCAGAACCCACTGAAATGGCTCCTGCACCACTGCTGTGTCACATTGGATGTATGAGAAGGAGCACTGTCTTGTGTGAACACATAATTATCTCCAAATGTTTTAGTCACTTATGGCAAAACATTATCCTTCAGCATTTTCATGTAAATTGCTGAATTGACCTTTGTCCCCTCTTTAATAAACACCAGAGAGATTTTCCATCATTAGATGACACTACCACCCAAACCATCACTCCGGCGGATTTCATTCGGCAAAACATCTTATGGGTGCCTTTAGGAACAGCATCTGACATCGTGGCCAAAATCCTGTCATTCTGGGTGTTCGCTACAGCCTCCATGGTGAATATCTTTTTGTCCGACCAGATGAAGACATTGTCACCAGCGTTCTGAATCTCCTCCGCCATTTTCTTGCACCTGTGCAGTCGCTTTGCTTTGGAAACAGACGAAATTAGGTGTCGACATTGCAATTTTAACGACTTACAATTTAAGTCTTCATGCACGACTCATCGCATGGTTGTCTGGTAGATATCGAGACTTTTAGCCATTTACCTCATGCCCCGCTGTGGATTTCACAACACTCTCTTTCAGACAACATCCACCAATTGTTTCGTCCTTACAGATCGTTTTCTACAAGGAATGGGCTTGTTGTCGATGAACCTGTCTCACTAGCATTTCATGACATTATAGACTATTTTGGGATCAACACCAACCCTTGAAAACAAGTCTTTGGTACTATGTCCTGCTTTTTTCAGAGTTACAATCTCACTTTGCCTGTTAGCTACCATATTAAAATGTTTTACTTGCTGAATGTAAACAAACAATGGAGTGTAGATGAACAATTGAATGTCGAGGAGTACATTTTAATTAATTTTGTGCAATTTCAAACTAAATTTAATAAAATAAACTTATTTAAATAATCGGGAATTCTTTACGGCACACCCCGTATTCACCTCTCATACCTCCTGACTTTCTATGGTTTATATACTCCTCATGAAATAATTTCATCGATTGGTTCTCCTGGATTTCAGTTGCATAGAACTCTGCATTATACCCCTCCATATTGGATTTCTATGTGGTATGATAGCCAGGTCCACTAGAGGAGTTTTCTGTGATAGCCACAAGATTCTATGCATCTATATATTGCACTACAAACTAGTGTGTGTGTGTGTGTGTGTGTGTGTGTGTGTGTACATATTTACACATGCACACACATATGCAATATATACATGCACAGTGCTTCCAGAGGTCAGTTTTGCCACTGTGGGTGGTTCTTGAGAACCTTGTATCGCCAGACATCCTGATCCTTTGTCATTTCTACATATATTATTTATATTTATATATACACAAACACCACACACACACACATACAATATGTGTGTGTGTGTGTGTGTATCTGTATTTATGCTGGTGTAGGTGTTGAGGAGGGGGTATCCTGAAGGTGAACTCCTCACACATAAAACCATACTCTTTGCATCCTCTTTAACGTGGAATCACACTTACACTCAATCATTGTCTTATTTTCATGACATGATTCAAGTCACATCACACACTTTCTTTTAGATGTTTTTCTGACTCAGTTTTTCCAGTTTATGCACCAGTACATAATGATCTGTTTTATGTATTAATATATGATGGATTAGGGAGTGGTTAAATTGATGTAGGCTCCTCTGATGAGAATCTAATAAGATTCGGAAATCGATTAAGGTTGTATATCATTTTTTTTAAAAAGGTGGCGAGCTGGCAGAATTGTTAACACACTGGGCAAAATGCTTAGCAGTATCCATCTTTACGTTTTGAGTTCAAATTCCACTGAGGTCAACTTTGCCTTTCATCCTTTTAGGGTCAATAAAATAAGTATCAGTTGAGCACTGGGGTCAATGTAATCGACTTACCCCTCTCCCAAACTTTCTGGCCTTGTGCCAAAATTTGAAACCAATATTTAATGGATTAGCAGAATAGTTTAGAGTATCAGAAATATGTCTTGCAGTATTTACTTTTGTATTTTTAAGCTCTGATTTCAATTGCCACCAATGTCAACGTTACTTTCATCCTTCAAGGATTATACATTAGTTGAATGGTGGGCCAAACCAATCAGCTATATTAACCATGTTTGAGGTGTTGTGCCTATTTAGGAAATCAATATTATTTATAGTAATCATCATTATCATTATTTTCACCATTTTTAACCATAAGTTAAAACATGTTTGCATGTGTTAATATTGTTTATCCCTAGGTCAACCCTGATCAAGCATACCTACACTTTTTTAAGGACTTGTGATTTGATGGAGATTTGGCTCCTACTTCTAGCAAGTTGAGCAACCACTTAAAGGTTTTCCTCATTGGCTCATTACGTTTATAGGTTGTATGGATCAGCAATACAATTTATATTCCTAAGTTCACTTGATCTTGTGTCTTCTTTTCTGTGAGACCCAACTTCCTGAGATTTGATTTCTTTACTTCTTCCTATGTCTTCTTTGGTCTTCTATCAAAAGAAACCTGAAAAGAAGGAAGTCATGTTGTAGTTTAGCCCCCGATAAGCTGTTACAGCAGATCATCTTTTATTTCGGAATAGTGTTTCTCAGACTACATTATTTAATGTGCTTTTAATGTGATAGCAGATTTGAAAGAGATTTAGCTACTTTTGCTAGCAAGTTGAACAAACATAAAGGTCCTGTCACTGATTAAGATGGTGGTGGCGGTGGCAGAGGCTGAGGCAGTAGCAATGGTGGCTGTGGTGCTGATTCTGGTTATAGTGATGCTGGTGGTGGTAGTAGTAGGGTTATTTGCTGACAGTTAACGTGTACACAGTAGGTACACAGTAGTCTTGTCCACATAGCTGGTTTTGATATCAAACTTTATATTTAATTGGTGTTTAAAAACTGAATGCCTTTTTTAACATCCAGTTTCCTTCCTACCGACAACTTCAAGCATAATGGTATTGTTGTCACAGCAAGGTAGCCTTATAAGATAAAGGTATTTTCTAACCTGTATCCATTGCTGTTGTTGTTTTGCTACAAGTTACCCCAGATCCAGAAGACCTATCATCAACAGTTCCCTAACTGTGACTATCCTGTCTTTTGTTTTCAGACACAGCAAGTGCAGGCATGGCTGTAAGGCTACGATGTTCATTTTGCAATCATGTGATTTCAGGTTTAATCCCATGGCATGCATTCATGGGCAAGTATCTTCTACCATTACCTCAGGTCAGCCAAAACCTCATAAGTGTAATTTGGCAGATGGAAACTGTGCAGAAGTCTCTCAGAAGACGTATTCTTCTTCATGATTGATAGACATAATCTATCATATGGTTTAACACCACCATCTGACCCTCATAGACCTTTAGCAGCATTCATTATGCTGCAAGCATTCATGCCAGGTCTGCTCCCTGATGATAAATACCTGTCTTACTCCCATCAATCTCAGAAGCCCTAAAAATATCAGAGGGTGCTTGCTTCTTTATTCTTCTATCTTTATGCTTTGATTTGAAAGAGATTTTGCTGGTATTTCTAACAGGTCAAGAGACTATGTAGTAACTCCCTTATTGGCTCACCCGATATCAATTTTATTTCAGAGTGACTGTTCTCCTACAGGAGACAGCTTCTCTACAACACAAGGAACCTGATTTGTATATTCAGTTGTCTATTTCTCTAATATTGGTTTGTTTCATCAGAGCTAAACTAGTTTTTTCATTGAAAATGTCAACCTACTGACACCATCATCTTTATCACCATCATTTTTTTCTTTATTGATTTTTATAAAATAGAAATTTTTAAAAATGAATACAAAAAGTATAATTTGCATGTGAGCAGTCACATGCAAATTAAAATTATTCAACCATATAATTCACTGATTTAGTTCAATTTTTATTTAAAAAATTTTGTTTTACAATCTATTACATTTTACCGCTATGTAATTCCAATTATCCTACGGCAGCTTGTTGCTGTGAAGACGTCCACCTGTTCTTGTTTGTTTCTATATGTGTATGTGTGAAAGAGTGTGTATAAGTGTTTGTGTGTGTAAATGTGATATGTTATGCATGTCTATGTATATGCATGTATAGATTATACACCTGCTAAGATAGATACACACATGTGTAGATACACTTGTGTGTATCTATCTTAGTAGGTGTATTATTATTATTATTTTGTTTATGTATGTGCATACACAAGAGATTATAGCACATACATAGATGTTCTAGTATAATATGTCTGTATGTGAATGTTTGTGCAGGTATGTCAATATTTCATTGTGTATGCACACATTTTTGCATATGTGTATGTATTATATCACTTTGTTTTTGCATGAGCACCTATTATTTTGTATTAGCATGTGTGTGTGTAAAATGTGTGTATGTATATATATATATATACACAAACATACATATATATATGTATATATATATATATTTATATATATATTTATATATGTGTGTGTGTGTGTGTGTGTGTGTGTATTGCATATATATATATAGATATAGTTTGTGGGTGTATTGGTGTATGTTCATATATTTATATGCATGCAGATATATGAAAAACAAAATTGTTTTCTCATAAGCAAGTTAATAAACTTCTAAATTAGAATGTGCACTGTCTAAGCAAAGCAGACATTCAATATACATAAAATGACTCTGGGAAAAAATATAACTTTTCAATTTGGTAGGAATTACAGCAAATCTTCAAAAATTAGTTTACTCTTAATTTCAATGCTAATATTTATTAAACATATCATGGAATCTTTAACCTTTTAATACCATCCCACCTGAGACCTTTGTGTTTTTCTTAATATAAAAACTCTCATTTCAGAACACTCATGTAAGATTCTTTTTGTTAAAATATATTCCAAATACCTGTTTAATAATTTTTAAAATGTTTGTTATTTCATTAAATCCTTCCAAATTCTCAAATAGTTTCAAAATTAATTAAAAGGAACACTGGCTGTGATAGATTGCACTAGTCTTAGAGGGCATGCAAAGTCCCTAAACACAGTCTCTTTCTCAGACCAGTCTAATGAAATACAAAAATGTGCTTTATTAGAAATCTTGTCACAAAAGGGTTAGCTTACTTTTTCTACAGAGTTACAGCTGGTTGAGTTAATAGCCTACAAGTCAAAGGATTCATTCTTTGTTTCATTTTTCTGGCACTGTCCTTTGATGACAACTAAAACCTTTAACTTTCAAAATGTCCTTTACACTTAGATATAAATGGATACCACATTGATGTTTTACTCAAAGCTATAAAGAGCAGAAACTAGCTGTAGCTGTGCTGCATAACTGATTGGTGCATTGTTAGTTTACAATGTTGGGTTCAAATCTTCCTATGAGTGTGGATAAGACAGGATGAAATCCACCATGCAGCAGCAAATGCTTTAATTTTTTTCACTCCTAAAGGAGTTGGGTTTAATTCAGTCTGCTAGAAAAATCAGCCAAATTTCCCTCAAGTAACTCCCACCACCTTAAACAATGAAAGACAGTGAAAGATACATTGGATAACATAGTTCTAGATTCACAAAATTCAAGAGAAGGACAGGATGGTCAAAACTAGGATACCTCTGATCATAGGTTTGTTCAGTCAGAACTGACCTGGAACTAAACAACAAGCTACAATACTGGATATTCTATAATTGCTTAATGTTGTTTATGTTAATTACTAACAGAATTATGTGAGATCATGATGCATGCTTTCCACTTATAACACATGAATGAAAATGCTCCTTAAGTTAACAACTTCTGAAGTGAGAAATACATCTAAGGCTTGTTATTAACTCCTTGGATTATGAATTATGGATTACAACAATTTTCACACTTCAGAAGAATCAACCTTCCAATTCTGTGGATAAATTTATTATCTAATTTGAAAGATATTTTAGATTCACAAAGCCGAATGAGAATGATAAAATGGATTTATTTCTATAATTTATTCCAGCAGCCAGTTACTACAATGAAATAGAGTAAATTGTAAATTTATTGAAATTAAAAAGAAATTGAATTATATATTTTTCAAGAGCAAAATATTTCATTGCTTCAAAATGTACTAGCAGCAAAAATCTACCTAGTGAATGAATACGACTATCTTCATTGAAACAACCTACAAGGACTTAATAGTGAAACTGATTGAAAGCAAGACTGCCATAGCTTTGTCAATTCTCATAAAGTCAGAGAAACCTTTATGTTGCAAAATTTTATTTCTATAGTCCAGGTATGCCATTTGACCATAATTATTATGTTGCTACTGTGGGGAAATCAACTTCAACTCAAGCTAAAACTTTTATTTTTTCAATGAGGATTAAAAAAAAACTTACAGAATAAAAAAAAATGCCTTAATTGTAAGATGTTAGGACATTTTGCAGCGGTATGTCAGAAACCATCAAACAATTTATTTTTGTCACTAAAATGGGCATAATTAATGGTAGCTTATTGATAATGGTATTAAATCATTCTCCAAATCATCTCACAGGCAATTATTGACGGAAACAAACTTGACATAATTGGAAAATGATTTTAAACATTGAGATAAACAGTTAAACATTGAGATAAACATAAGTTTCTGTTGTCTATGACTTATTTGATTAGGCCATCCTGAGAATCTTTACATTACCACAACTTGAGTCACTTCAGATTTAATTTAAAAGGAACTCTCAACCATAACTAAATCCATTGCAGGTATTAACAAACTTTCAACATGTCAAATCCTAACTGACTATAGGTTCATCAAAGTTAGAACTGACCAACTTATATCATCAGCAAAACTGTCACTTGATATTGTAGGACTAAAACCAATTACTAAAATTAACAACTCTTACATTTTAACAGTACTTAATGAATTTACATGATACTTTTTTTACATTTGTCTTAAGAAAAGTCACCTTTCAAGCTTTTATTAAATACCATCCTCCTTACTCACCTTGTTCAGTGCCACTCACTTTGAAAGTTATGGGATGTCACTTTCCTAATTGAACTTCTTGGGTATGAAGGCACACACTCTTGTAACAAATTTTTCCTATCTTTTTATTTTCCCCCTGGGGCTAGCCGTTCTTTTTTTTTTTGTTTTTTTGTTCCTGTTGCTACATTTTCAATTGATTTTATCAAGGTAGCTTTGCCTGCTTGTTCAATTGACATCAATTTTCTGTTTATGTTTTTTTTAAATTATCAAATTATGGGTGAGAAGAATATGTTACTACCACTTTGTGGGAGCTTCCTTCAACTATGACTTCAGTAGACACCTTACATGCAAATATTTTGAAAATCATGTTTCAGCAAAAATGTATTGTTTGTTTGAAAATGGGAGAAACACAAGAATAGATTCTTAACTTCTCAATATAATGTACCCACAGAACAATGACCAAAACAAAACATTGTTTCAAAAGCAATTTAATAATTTTTCAAAATTCATGATTTTAAATATTGAATTTCTTTACTCCAAGTATCTGACCAAAAGTTCATTTCTGCTTCAGCACTTTGTACATCATTCCCTTGCTGTTCATTCTCATTGTTCTGCAGTTAGTAAATTTCCTTTCATTGTTTCTGAAGAACCTGTTCAGTTAGTATTTGTTTATTCCTTGTTAATATCTAGAAATATCCCAAAAGTTCCTGAGTAAGAGAATTAAAGATCACAAGGAAGAATGATACACACATACATAAGTATACATACATATATTAACGAATGTTAAATGATGATGATGATATATATATATATATATATATATATGAGAGAGAGAGAGAGAGATAGATATACACATATACAAGTGTACACATACATACATACATACACCCACTACTGCACACAACATATACTCAGTAGTGGGTGTGTGTATGTGTGTGTATGCGGGTATAATTGTATATTTATATACATATACGTATATATATATATGTATATATGATGAGATGCTGTTAAGCATAGGTGCACAAATACAAAGATACAGAAATACAAAATCACATGTCCCGTCGATTTTCTCTGGAACCTAAAAACGCAGAAAAACCATTATGACCTGACCTGGTTGATAGTGAGATATGTACTTCTGTATCTTTGTATTTGTGCACCTATTGTATGTTGTTGTTTTGAACTCTAACCGAACTGTGTACCTATTGTCTGCTAGTGAACTGAACTTGTACCCATTGGATTACGCCTTTTGAACTGTTAGCAAACTGTGTACCTATTGCGCAAAGTGTTGCATAATCCCTTATCCCTAACCCTTTCTGGTTAACATGCCAGGACGTGTGGTTTTGTAGTTTTGTATTTTTGTATTTGTGCACCTATTGTATGATGTTGTTTTGAACTCTAACTGAACTATGTACCTCTATTGCATAATATCTTCTGAACTGCTGTATAACGTTTTTGGGACGTGTAAATTTCTTGTGCATGTATCTGTGTATATGTATGTAGATATATGTAGCTTTTATATGAGTTTATGTATATGTGTACGCTCTCTCTCCCTATGTATATCTATGTGTATATGTGTGTATGTATATATGTGCATGTGCGTGTATTTGCCTTGTGCATGTATCTGTGTATATGTATGCTATATATAGATTTTATATGAGTTTATGTGTATGTGTATGTCTGTGTGTATGTCTCTCTCTCTGTCCCTAAGTATATCTATGTGTGTGCGTAAATGTATGTATGAATGTGTGCTGACTGGAACTAAGATCAAAGGCCCTGGCGTCCGGGTGTGTCTCGTTCTCATCTTCCTTCTGACCAGACAGATTCCCCCCCTCCCTTTCTTTTCCTTTTTTTCTTTTATCGTCACTATTTCTCATGTATGTATCAATCCTCCTCATGATTTCAGTGACATTTTAACCCATGGCGAGTATCTAAATGCCTCACCTGAAGAGACCCGGAATGCATCAGATGCACAGAAGCACAGCAGCAATGTAGTGTTGCATAACGGGTCAAAACGTTGCAGTTCACCTCAAAAGCACATTTGGGTTTTTTGAAACATTTTGACATGTGCAATCTTTGTAAACAAAATCCTAATTAAAACTGGAATTTTAATTACCTTGCTGAGACACAGATTGGGTTTTGGTGTCAGGAAGGGCATATGATGGCAGTGAACTCTACTTCAGCGTACTCTTATCTGACCCATGCAAGCATGGAAAAAGCAGATGTTAAAATAATGATGATGATGATTGTGTGTGTGTGTGTGTGTGTTTGTGTGCACGCGCGCGCGTGTGTGTGTGTGTGTGCACAGATAACAAAACAATGTGCAGCTTCTTGAAGTTTTGTTTTCACATCAATGGCTCAGATCTCATTAAGTGTGCATATATGTATGTGTATGTATTTATGTATCTTTTGGACCTTCCGTCCATCTTTCTAGCTATCTGTCTCTATCTCTCTATAATGCATACATTCATATATACATATACATACATACATTCATACATATATGCATGCATACACATACATACATACATACATACATACACACATACATACATGCATACATACATACATACACACATACATACATACACACAAACATACATACATACATACATACATACATACATACATACATACATACATACATACAT
>JAOPUL010000839.1:33129004-33139562 GCA_027564515.1 Octopus rubescens | reverse complement strand
TGCAGGGTATTTGGGTTAGACTTGACAGTTTGCATAAAAGGAAAAGGAAAACACATTTTCCCACCCCAAAATAAAAGTATTTTAAACATCAAAGAATATCAAAACTAGCTTAATGGCTGGGAGATAAGAGTTTATTCAAAGTAGCCACCCTCAGCTTCCACAATGGCCTCAAGACGGCTCCAGAACCTGGCACATGCATGCATCACTGTCTCCCTGGGCATTAACCACCTATCTATCTTGGCCTTGGTGTTGCAGGCAGAAGGGTTGGTGTTTTTCTCAACCATGCCCCACACATGTTAATCCATAAGATTAACATTAAGCATTGAGCAGCAGCACTCATGATGTCGGCATTTCAATACCCGGCACAAATCTTCATGATACAGCTAGCTTTTTCCCAATATTCAGATGGCTTCCCGTCCTCCACGTCAGCTAGCTTTTTTCCCAACTACAACTTTAATCTTTATGCTCTCCAACGCCGTTGACTGTTCACCGATACATCAAGCTCTTCCTGAAAAGAGAAGACATATAAAATCATTAAATTTAGCCTGAACACATTGTATTATTTTGTACAGCCATTATATAGTCTATAGTACTTTATAACCAATATATTGTATAGCAACTATTTAGTATGCATTGGTATATGACCACTATATTTTCTATAGTATTATATTATCAGTGAACCTCATATAGTCACTGGGGGCTATTGTATCATATAGTGCTTGGCTTGTCTATACTATTATGTTATCTATAGTTCTATACAGTTACTGTACTATTGCAGTTACTATATAGTCAATAGTTATTGATCAGTCACAACAGAGGCTATAGTGTCATATAGTCACTATATTGTATATAGTACTATATTGTCATTATATTACCTATTGAATTGTATAATCACTATATTTTTTTGAGTATTGTAATAGTCACTGGGTACTACTGTCTTATACATTTAATACTATTTTCATAGTAATGTATGTAGGTGCAGGCATGGCTGTGTGGTAAGAAGCTTGCTTTCCAACCACATGGTTCTGGGTTTAGTCTCACTGTGTGGCACCTTGGGCAAGTGTCTTCTATTATAGCCATGGGCTGACCAAAGCCTTGTGAGTGGATTTGGTAGACGGAAACTGAAAGAAGCTCATCGTATATATATATACACGTGCCGGTGACACATTAAAAGTACCCATGTTGGTGACACATTAAATACACCCAGTAGACTCTCTGGGGTGGTTGGTGTTAGGAAGGGCATCCAGCCATAGAAACCAAGCCAAAACGGACAGGAGTCTGGTGCAGCTCTCTGGCTTGCCAGTCTCCAGTCAAATCGTGTAATCCATGCCAGCATGGAAAACGGACATTAAATGATGATGATGATGATGATGATATACATATATAATTACAGCCCTGCAATATTTAATTTCATTCCATTTATTTCTAGAACACACAGATCACCAACATTTCAAATCCTATATTAATAGCACCAATAAAAAAAAATGCTTATGATCTGAGAAAGGTATAGTGTATCCTCTTTCACCTTTAAGGAAGCAGGCAGCTGATATGAAAAAAAAAAAAAAAAAAAATTTGAAAATATCTTTGTTAATATTGCTAAATGAAATATAAGAAGCCTTTAAGAATATTTCAACTCAGTGAATTGATTATATCTTTTTAATTCCCATTAAAATATACATACATATTAGGGAGTATGATTTGATTAAAAGGTTGTTAAATAGGCTTAAAAGTGATTTTAAAAGCTACTATAATGCATGTTAAAAATACAGGAGTGAAAACAAATATTTACACTTTTACCTTGTATTATGATATTTTAGCTTAAAAGCCCTTATGAAAACAAAATGGAGACTAAGCATAGTTCTAATCTACACAGACATATGGGGAAATGAGGATGATGTGACATGGACAGATTGGTAAGTTCAGATAATTAGCATTGTACAACTCTTATTTACTGAAGGTAAGCTTTAATTCACAATAAGGACAGTGTCTTTAATTCTTAAATTTCTAATATTCCATTCTGTGGCTTTGATGGTAAGATGAAATCCTGGTTACATCTCCAGATATTTTCTAACACAAGAGGTGTGTTTTTATGCAGATGATGCTGTATGTAAATGGTGCCTCTGATGTAAAACCCACCACATAAGACTGTAAACTCATGTCCACATTGTTGATAGATTGATAAGGCAGCTGCTGAGAGACTTTTTTCAGAGAAGATCTAGTGTACAATATCTGTATATCTCCCACTATAGATCAATTAATAGATTGCAGCAATGTTTCTATAATAAAAAAAAAATGAGGCAACCTCACAAAGCTTTTGTTCTAGATTAATTTGGCATATTGATCAGGGAACTGAATATTTTTTTTATTTCAGCTTGTACGCATTATGTAAGTTGGTGTTGTCTCCTTCTCTTGACATCACATGATAGTTATAAACAAGTGTCACTGTCATACAACAGTGTTCTTCATTTCTAATCTTCTGTGAAAAACATTTCTGGCCATGGAAAAATATTACCTTAGTTGGAAGCAGGCAAGGGCTAGTGAGAAGGGTATCTGGCCACAAAAAATCTGTCTCAACAAATTCTGTTCAACCCATGCAAGCATGGAAAAGTGGATGTTAAAATGATTATGACTATGATGATGTTGTGTGGAATGAGTACTTACGCTCAGTGTTCATAAAATCTACAACCAAGGAATTTACAATCCACTGTTATACATGAAAGGTAGCATCTTAATTAAGTTTAAGTCTGTTTTGGGTTTACAGACCCATTAAGCTGGAACTTATCCTGGTTTCCATGATGCTAAAGTGATTGAGAGTATAAGATTTTCTTATGAATGGGACACCACTCTATCACAGGATTATCTCCCAGATGTTGCTGGTACTCATTTTCAGCTGAGTAGACTGAAACAACATGAAATGAAATGTCTTGTTCAAGGAAACAACACTTTGTCCAGCCTAAGAATGAAACCCATGACCTTATGACGGTGAGCCCAACACTCAAACCACTATGGCACACAGCCAAGAAAAAGTGCAGTCTGTTCACAATACAGGAACAAGTTAGGGAATTCTGCATTGAAATTGGAAGAGAGCAGTTACCAGTGATCAAGGAGCAAGTCATTAGAATCCTTGGCTGTAACTATGCAGTCCTCTCAAATGATGCAAGATCAAGGCTAGGTAGAAACAGGAACAAACTGACTGACAACTGTGGTTTGACAGAAAATTTAAGGTATGGTGTTATTAGCATTCAGTAAAACTTTTATGGCATAAGACGCTGTCGACAAGAGTGGAGGAAATGGAAAAGCAGGCTTGCAAAATCCTAGTAAAGTGGCTTGATCTCCTACTATACTTCATAAGAATTGGGTTATGTAGTGCTACTGCAAACCTTTAGTTGATTTAGCATAAAGGGTGGAAGAGCTTAAAGTAGTAACGTGATACTGCAGGATTCTGTGGATCTCATTGTTCACTTGTGAGTCAGCCAATAGTATTAAAAGAAAGGAAAATGAAGTGTAAGGAAAGCTATTCAGGTGGCAGAGACCAAACAGAAAGGAAAGAGGTGGGATTGATCCAACAGAATTAATTTTCCTCAGTATGGCAGTTATACATTGCCAGAGTATGTTCTGACAACATGCAAGACATGCATAGAAGAACACTCCTGGAAGCATAACAGAGTCATAAACATTTTTGTTAGTGCACTAAAATAGCAGAGCAGCATAATTAAAATAATAAGCTGTATTCAGTTGTTTTCCACTGGGAAGTGTGTGTTTGGGGGGTGGGGGTGGGGTTACAGTGCAAGGGCATAGGCAAAAGAAAGCTAAAACATAAACCCAAACTTTTGAAGGGTGCAGATGGATCTGAAAATAGTACTTGGATGTCCAATCCATATTGCAAAATTGAAGTAATTCTCCCATTTATGGTAACGAGGATGGTTGTGTACAGTACTTCCAGTGGAGGTGGAAAGTTGTGGGTATGTTACACCGCTGATATTGGATCTAAGAGAAGGCAGCAAGCTGGCAGAATTGTTAGCATGCCAGGCAAAAATGCTTAACAGTATTTCGTCTGTCTTTATGTTCTGAGTTCAAATGCTGCCGAGGTCAACTTTATCTTTCATTCTTTTGGGGTCGATAAAATAAGTACCATTTGAGCGCTGGGGTCGATGTAATTGACTTAAATCCTCCCCTGAACTTGCTGGCCTTGTGCCAAAATTTGAAACCGATATTGGACCTAAGAGGAATACCAGAGCAGTGATTTGTGAACTGCAGAGAGAGCTTTATCATTGATAAGGTAGAGGTATGCAAGAGAAAAGACTAAAGTTCAGAATAAAAACTTTATTTTCAGCAAGCAAAGTTATAAAATAACTGTTATGTAGTTGCAACTGCTCCTGGTTTGGTAAGGTGGCTACATGGATTCCAGGAGGAAAAGATACTTTTGGAAGATGCTAAATTCAGCTTATTATTCAGTCAACAGATAATGAAGGAAATTCCCATAGTTTAAGCTGTTTGTAAAAGTACACTCTGTAAAGTGGTTGGTGTTAGAAATGGCATCAAGCCAAAGAAACTGATCCAAAGCAGGTATTGGAGCTTGTCACAATCCTTTGGCTTGTCAGATCCTGTTGAACTGTCCAACCCATGCCAGTCTCGAAGATGTACGTTAAATGATGATGATGATCATCATCATCATAATGTTGATCATGATATATGTATGTGTGTTCATTAAATAAATATAGGTACAGTTTTGCCATAGGTTAAGTTCACTTCACAACCACATGGTTCTGGGTTTCTGGATTCAATCATACTGTGTGGTACATTAAGCATGTACCTACTACAGTAGGCTTAAGTTGACCAATACTATCATCATCATCATCACCATCTAATGTCCATTTTCCATGCTGGCATGGATTGGATGGTTTGACAGGACCTGGCAAGCCAGATGACCGTGCCAAGATCCAGTGTCTGTTCTGGCATGGTTTCCTAACATCAACCACTTAACAGAGTTATTGAGTGCTTTTATGTGACACCAGTACTAGTGAAGTCACTAAGTAAGTCACAAGACAGGATCCCTCAACTGAAAGGGTGTAGTATTGAGGGAGGTAGCTTTATGCCGGGTGACAAGTTAAAGTATGACACAGAGATAGGTACAAGTGCCTCACTGTAGGGGAGATACAGGTTACCCCAGGTGGAAAATAGAGTGAGAAGATGATGGGGAAGATGTGTTAGGGTGTATGCTCAAGTTACAGGGCAGTGAATATAAGAGAAATGGTGCAGAGGATTGGACAGGGTGAATGGGTAGGTTAAGTTTACAAGAGTGTGAATGGAGAGTGGTAGATGGATAGAGATGGGGACAGAGGGGAATGCAGTAAGATGTGAATATGGGTGGCTGTTAGGAAGATGAGCTGTGAGGGAGAGACTCATCAAGGACAGGTTGTGTGTAGTGCGATAGACTTAAATGATATCCTTTTAAGGCCTCATTTTTGTTGAGATGGATGGGTCTTCTTGAGCATAATGAATCACCATTCATCTTGGTCCTTTGTCATTTCCATAGTGAGACTCTACATCTGGAGGTATTCTTTACTACTTCGTCCCAAGTTTTCCTGGGTCTCTTCCACATTTAGCAAGCAACACTTCTTTATGGAGATGTCCTCATCCACATGCATTATAAGACCATACCAGTGCAATCTTCTCTCTTGCACACATCTGATGCCTCATACCCAATGTTTCTCTCAACACATTTGCACTTTGTTGTATATGCACAATGATGTTGTCCATCCAGTGAAGCATACTACCTTCATTTCTTTCTAGCCTTTGGATGTCCTCTGTGGCACTACTGGTGGAAGCCTGGTATGCATGTGTATGTATATCTATCAATCAATAGATACATAAGTATACCTATACACACACATATATATATGAAACCATTGTTATCATTGTTTTATGGGCAGTTATCACAAATTGAGTGATTTCTCATTTGGAGTTATTGCTCTCCAAAATAAATTGCAAGCCATGTCTTGCTCATACATTCTATTTTTGATGTGATTTCTAGTTTCCAATTGTAAATTACTTTCAGAGTCATTTGACTACATTTTATCATGACTCCAGCATGACTAAACTTCATCTCTACCTTATGTTGCCTTCCTTTGTTTACTAGCATCAGAAAATTGTCTCATCCTCAGTTGAAAGATAACAGAGACACAACAGAGAATCGTAGTGAAGTAATAGAAGAGAATTAGTGTGGTGGGAGTAAGAAAGTGAAAGAGGAGAGATAAAGGAAAAGAGAGAAAAGGTGATAGACTATTAAATATATGTATTTGCGTGTGTCTATGTTCATGTATATTTATGTTTACATTTGTCAAATGGTGTGTTGAATTACATCCCTTTGTGCCAAAAATGATAACTTAAACTTTACATAAAATAGTACTAAGGTTGATATGATTAAATACAAAACTTGGCTGCAGTCAAATTATGGAAACCAATAAAAGAATAACAGAATATGGTTTCTTTGTCTTTTCATTGCATTATTTTCAGCACCTCTCCTTGTAGTCTTTTGACAAAAATGTATGCAACTTTCCCACAATTTGTTGATGAGACAGTGCTGAGTTCTCTTTTTAAATTTGGCAGCAACTCATGTTGGAGATCTGCTCCAAATCTGTGCTATAAAAGATTAAAAAAAAAATGGATTCCACTTTTGTTAAAAAGATTAAGCAAGTATAACATAACATATAAAGTTTTATGCTTGTTGAATAATGGAAATGAATTAAAATTCAATTGAATTAAAGTTTTTATAACTGAAGTAGCACATAAGTGCAATATCTGTTATCATCATAAGTGGGAATATATTAATTCTTAAATAAATATTTAATTCTTAAAAATATGAACAAAAACTTAAAAGTAATATTATTAACTACCATATTTACTGGTGTATAAGACATGCTTCTATTATTTTTAAATGTATCCAAAAATTGCCCAGCATTGAGAATAGCTGTATTATGGATGGGAGACTGAGCACCTTAGACTAGAGAGCTGGAAGAGTGTATGTCCATTAGGTACAATAATTCTTACTAATAGAAAAAAATTATTATTATAATAAAACATTAAGAACCCAAAATATCAGAGACTGTAGGCACAAACTTACGAAAAATTGTACATTAGCAGTTAAATGAGGTCACTTCATCTCATAATACCGCATACCTCAGCATACATAACCCACACATGATTTATGCCTTACATTATTTATTGACTCTCTTATCTTTAAAAAAAATTTTTTTTTTCAAATCTAAATGAAAAATTCTAGAAAAATGAAAGGAATGTTAAATTTTTATTCGCCTGTCAAATATTTCCAATGAGTAGATTATAACATAACTGTAACTGTGATTTTTTTGTGTAATTGTGATCAGCCACCACTAAAAAAAATCACAGTAAAAAATATGAGTTTTACTTCCTGTATGGCAATTCTTTTGACCAGAACATAATCAACTATACAGTTGATCTGAAAGAAGATAAAGTTGAAATATGGTACTTCCATAATATAGTTTATTTATGATAAATATATTTCATACTTTATTCTAGTATACTGTCACAGTATTATATTTACATGCACAGAATCATACATTTACCCAACAAACCACTTTAAAATAGCTTTCAATAAGTGTATGATGTCAGATACAAAATTTGTTCCTTTTTCTACAAATTATACTTGTAAAACAGGGGTGCATCTTATATGAGAGTATGTCTTATATGCATGACAAATATAGATTAAAGCTCTATCTTTGATATCTAACTTTCACACATAAGACCAATTTCAATGTATGATAATACTGCTGCAAACAGTAATGAAGGAATTTATCTAAATATACTATTTGGATAGATTTTTTTCATTGCTCTTTACAGCAATATAATGATACATAGAAATTGGTCTTAAGTTAAAAAAGTAGATATGAAAGATAAAACAAGTGATGGGAGAGTATAAAAGAATATATCATTGCTTTCAGTGAATTTACTCCTCCAAATTTCAATCCTGAATGTAGTGAGCTGTGGTTGGATAGATTGTTAGGGTCATTTGATTAAGATAAATGTGCACAAAATATTTCCAGTAGTGAGCAACACATTCACAAGAGGTTTTGTTTTTGAGCTATTATTTTAAAGAACCAATAATTGAGTTTGTGATGTTTGATGCAACTCTGCACCAGTAAAAATTCTCCAATATATGATAACTCAATTCTAATTTTCTCAACTTTCAGAAAACATACAGGTGTTTATGACCTTTTCCTTTTTTTTTTCTTTCACCTGAGCATAGTTTTAGATCAAGAAAGGCTGCCTGAAATCCACATCATTATACAGGACAAGGTGCACTCAACAACTTACCATTCAACAGCTATGTTGTTCACACCTTAGGATGTAACTTTAGCCCAATAAACAATTGCTTTATTTAAGAATTGGCTATTAAGCAGGCACTTTTTATAGATCTTTGCATTCTCTTATATTTCCAAGATTTCATGTGCAACTAGCTTACTGATAATTTTTGTTGTAGCTAAAACAGCAAAATAAGAAAGACATAGATATTGAAGTACTACTACTGATATAAACAGCGCATGTATGAGGCAATGAAATAGTGGGGCCTCTATTAATCATTCAATCTGCCAGATCTTTCAAACTAATGAATATACTGAGTAAAGTAATCATGCATGTAATGTGTCAGAAAAGAAGACAGGCTGGTCAAAGCTTGCATGCAGTTCAGAAAACAATGAATGACTGTATGTAACAAAATCTAAAGCATCTAAAAAGGAAATTGTTTTAAGAAATATTCTCACAAATACAATCAACAATGTTATTTATGAGAACTTCATATAAATACACAATATTACAGAAACAATATATATATATATATATCATCATCATCATCATCTTCCTTTAACGTCCGTTTTTCCATGCAGCATGGGTTGGACGGTTTGACTGGAGCTGGTAAGCCGGGGGCTAATACCATGCTCCTGTCTGGTTTGGCTTTGTTTCTACAGCTGGATGCCCTTCCTACCGCCAACCAGATTTGCAGTGCGTGTTGGGTGCTTTTAACGTGCCACCGGCACCAGACTCTCGACGCTCGCTTCCTATACCATCCACATTTACAGTGTGTGGTGGGTGCTTTTAACGTGCCACCAGCACTGGACTTTCGATGCTCGGGGTGTTGCCTCCTGTGTTGTATTCGCCTTGTACAACTTGTTTCAGCGAATAACAGACCCGAGACAAATTGAGAATCGTATTTTGTCTCGTACATGACGCTCAGGGCGTCACCTCATGTACGACTACTTCCATATGTCATTTGTATTTCGCCTTGTACAACTCGCTTCCCGAACAAACTTAAGAGGCAGTTGAGAATCATATTTAGTCTCGTACCACTCGCTTCCTGATAACAAACATAAGGAGACAATTGAGAATTGTACTTTGCCTCTACCTGGTTCGTTGGGTTGCCAGAGAGTCCTTGTTGTCGACCTGGAAACGCCTTTTAGCAACTGAGCTCTCGCTGCTGCCTGCCGCCTCAAGCAACCCAACTTTACCAATGCTGCTGTCTCAAACTCAAGATATTGCCACAAGCAACAATACATTGCCTATACTGCTGCCTCAAGCAGCAAGACATTGCCTATACTGTCGCCTCAAGCAGCAAGACATTGTCTGTGCTGCCACCTCTGCTGCCTCAAGCAGTGAGACACTGCCTGTACTGCCGCCCCAAGCAAAAAGACTTTGTTGGTGCTGCCGCCTCGCTGCCTGCATCAGCAACAAGACATTGTCGATGCTGCCGCCTCAAGCAACAAGACATTTCCATTAAACTCTCAATGCGGCCACCTCTTCGCAATGGGACTCTCAGTGTGGCCCCCTCATATATATATATACATATACATATATATATAAATATATATACATATATATACATAGACATATATACGATGGGCTTCTTCAGTTTCAGTCTACGAAATCCACTCACAAGGTTTTAGTTTGCTAGAGACTATAGTAGAAGACACTTGCCCAAGCTGCCACAGTGGGACTGAACCCAAAACCATGTGGTTGGGAAGAAAACATCTTACCACACAGCCATACCTGTACCTGCATATAAAAAAAGTAACAAACAAATAAAGAACCTAAAATAGAATGAGTACCAGGATTTTTAAAAATATGTACTGGGGTCGATTCGTTTGGCTAAAACCTTTCAAGGTGGTGCCCCAGCATGGCCGCAGTCCAATGACTGAAGCAAGTAAAAGATAAAAGATAAGAGATAATAGATTCTTCTAAAGCTAAACTCGAACCCTCTTTTGTATTACTTAGATGCAACAATCCCAAGTGAATCAACAACATTCTTAGAGGAACTGTTTATAATTTAATTAATAAACATAAGTGAGCCAGGTAAGACTGCTAGAAATATAATTTGCCAGAATTTTACAAAGTAACTTAATCCCAGTATATTTACTACTACTGTTTTCTAAATTTGGTAGAATGTAGATGACTATATATATATATCATCATCATTTAACGTCTGTTTTCCATGCTGGCATGGGTTAGATGGTTTGACTGGAAACTGGCA
>JAOPUL010000839.1:33032609-33046107 GCA_027564515.1 Octopus rubescens | reverse complement strand
TGCCACGCAGTGGGATTGAACCCAGAACCATGTGGTTGGGAAGCAAGCTTCTTACCACACAGCCACACCGCGCCTCACAGCCACACCGCGCCTTAATATATATATATATATACGACGGGCTTCTTTCAGTTTCTGTCTACCAAATCCACTCACAAGGCTTTGGGCAGCCTGAGGCTATATTAGAAGACATTTGCCCAAGGTTTCACGCAGTGAGATTGAACCCGGAACCATGTGGTTGGGAAGCAAGCTTCTTACCACACAGCCACGCCCGCACCTATGTATATGTATATATATATATATATATATGTATATTTACTTTAAACATACATGTAAATACACTTACACACATATGGGTCTGGTCCTGAAGTTACTTGTACTCTGAGGATAATCTTAAGAGAGACACAATATCACAGATATACACCATTTGATGTAAGCTTTGGGACAGCCAAATGACAAAGAGAATTAATAAGACAAGCTACCCCAAACACACACATACTATCACTCTCACTCCTCTCTCTCTCTCTCTCTCTCTCTCTCTCTCCACTTCATTGCACACTATAAATTCATTAATTTATTTAATATACGTCTAATTACAAAATGAAATATAAGTACTCAGTGACTGTTACAGATGGAGTGTGATGGTGGTAGTGGTGGTGGCAGGTGCGGTGGCGGATAATGATGGAAAATGATGTCATTGCCATGCCAGCAAAAACTAACAGAAATTTACAATCTCAAAGTAAATTTTTGCCTACACACAACATATTCCACAATTCAAAATATTCAACAATGCTAACAACACCAATAACATGAATGATAACAACAATGATAACAAATGCAAAAAAAAGAAAAAAGATAAAAAATTTGAAAGAAACACAAACTCCACCACTGCTACTTCCATCACTGCTGCCACTGCTGCTGCCATCACTACCACCACAGCAAGATATGCCAGAAAGAAGATTTCTTTTGCAAGTGCTGCAAGAAATCACCAGGATTTCAGCATAAACAAAAATGAATTAAAACTAGTAGCCCTAAATCTTCCACCTATGTTATAGAAAACACTGAGATGCATGGTTATCTACTGCTGCTTCAAAACAAAATTGTGTTGGGTAGAAAATGCACCTGAGGGCCAGATACAAAATTGGTTTAGGCACATTTGGGGACACAAGACTCACATTCCTTGAGGAAAGAAGTTTAGCACAGTTGGGGCAAAAGCAGAGATAAGATTTTAATCCATGGCAACACTAAGGAATGAACTCAATTTGCAGCCAATACCTGGCAAAAGTAAGAATAATAAATGTGCCTCCAGAAATATTTATCTCCTGGCTGGTCGCCGCCATCTGGGCTGGTATAGAGGAGGATGCAACAATCCTGGAGGTAAAGAAAATACCAAAATAATAATGATCAAGAATAGGTATGGAACTGTCTATACAAACTCTGCAACTAAACATTGATGATATACCTGACCTGATCAACCTCCCAGATGGCACCCACCTGTCTGTGACAATGGAGGGAGAGAGCCAAGATATTATATATGTAGATCTGTGACATACTTGAAGACTTTTTGCCCTCAGACAAAGAAAACAACTGCACACTCCTGCAGCCATGATCACAACCACATCAACACCAACTGCAAAAATAAGAAGAGAAGCTGAGAATACCTATACTCAAACCAAAACAGCAAAATAGTATACTTATATTGCCCATAGAAGAGCAAGCTTCTTCCAAATGCCCTGCTCTTCAAATCAACACAGATATAGACACCAACAAACTGATTCAAGAGACAAGACCACACATCTTGACCAGACTTCACCATCTCCCATTGACTCCTTGGTGAATGACATGGAAAAAGAGCAGGCTGAAATATGGTAAATAGTCACCAAAGGGAGGAGATGAAAGAGGAGGAGGGTACATAGGCCCACACCACAGATACAACAGAAAAAGACAATACAAACAAACCCAAAAATCACAACTGCAGCCCAATTCATCACCACTCTATCACCAACAACATGAAAACACACAGACACTATAACAAACAAAGCTGAAACAGCAAAAACAACAACAGAATAAACAAAACTGTAGAACCAATCTCTATCAACTTCACTGTTGTAAATGAAAATGACACTGAGTTGATGGAGTACTTTACTCACGTGAAAGACAAAATTGAAATAAAGGGAGAGTTATTTGAGGAATTCATTCTCAAAACCCCAAAAGTCAGACTATTTATAAGATGTCATCAAATGTTTATAAATCACTTTGTGAAAAATTCCTGTCTAGTGTGGGTATTTAAAAAAAAAACCTATTAGAAAGGCCTTTCAGGAAACATTCGTCCAAAGAGAGGTTCAGCTTTATCAAGTGCAAAAATGGGCAGCTGAATTTAGGAGGGAAGGGAGAGTCTTGAAGATGATCCATGTGTCTTGAAGATGTCTGGACATCTTGCAATTTCTACCACCGAGGAAAACATTGATCATGTTCACCACATGGTGATGGATGACAGGTGATTGATTATAAATCAAATAGCCAATGCTATTAGTATATCTCGTGAAAGAGTTGAGCATATTCTGCATAATGAACTTGGCATGATGAAGGTTTCTGCTCAGTGGGTGTCATGTCTTCTGACACCTGATCAAAAGTGCACCAGGCTGATCACACCATGGGAAATTCTGACATTGTTTGATGAAGATTCAGCTGGTTTTCTTGAATGTTTGCTAAGCCAGGATGAGTGTTGGGTTCATCACTTTGAACCAAAGACAAGGAAGCAATCCATACAGTGGAAACACTCCTCCCCACCTGCACCAAAGAAGACCAAGGTCATTTTATTTGCAGGAAAGGTGATGGCCTCAGTTTTTTGGGGATGCAAAAAACATTGTGTTCATTAACTATCTTCAAAAGAGCCACACCGTCAATGGAGAGTACTATGCCAACTTGCTGAGGCAGTTACATAAAGCTATTAAGACCAAATGCACAGGAAAACTGAGAAAAGGGATCTTCTTTCATCAGGGCATGCTCCAGCACACAAGTCCTTGGTTTCAATGGCTGCTGGGCATGACTGTGGCTTTGAACTGGCTTATCACCCTCCATATTCTCTTGATTTGTCCTCATCTGACTATCATCGGTTCCCCAACATGAAAAAACACTTGGCTGGGAACCATTATTGAAGTGATGATGACATCATATCTGCTGTTGATGACTTTTTTGACCAGCAGGATGAAAGTTTCTTCAACAATGGGCTCCAAGCACTGCAACACCAAGTGTATGGTCCGCAAGAGGGACAATGTTGAAAAATAAACCTCATTTGGTCACATGAGAATATCTTGGTCAGCCTATGAACTTTTTGAGCCAACTCTTGTAATACTATTTTAGGGATTTCGTATATGCTAGCTTTTCTTGTAATATTTTCAAAGGGGCCACTGATTGTTTACAGTTCTGGCACGCCTACTGGTATCCAATCCTGTTGTCTAATTTACTTCATTCTTTCATATTCTCTTTTGATCCAGGATGCTTCCTCACTGTATTCCTTTGGTTAGCCCTGAATGTTCTTCCAGAATTCCTTTGGTTAGCCCTGAATGTTCTTCCAGAATTCCTTAACTTCCTCTATGTTTGGAGGTTTATTTCTATTTGTTGTTTTCTTAATTCTCTGCATCTGTCTGTAAACCTTATCAAACCTTTTCACCCATTTTGCTTTCACCTGAATATGCTGCTTCAGGGTCTCTTTGATAGTGGGGAGAGAGTCATGGCTAGTAATTTTATATTTCATTTTCGCTTTCTTGCTTTTCTTGTCTTACATTCACACCACTTGATAATTCTTCAACAACTGAGTGTTCTCTAATACTTTCTATTTTCTTCTGCATCTTAACTTTTTGCTTAGATTGTTAATGACATGTTTTTTTCTTTTTCTTTGTTTTAAATCCCATATGGGTGCTAAGAGCATTTGCCATTGAGTACACAAGTTTGTTATCATTTTCCATCAGTAGTTCTTTCATTGCTGAGTTATATACTTCGATTTTGTGAGAATTCCAGAATTTGGGGAGTGAATCTCTATTTTTCTTTTCCTTGTGTAAGGTTTTACTTATTTCTCTATCTTTATTTCTTTATCTTTAGCTTTTGCAATTTCTTCTTTCTGTGGTTCAAGGAATGGTAGGTCATCTTCATTGTCAACATTTTGAGTTTCATTATTGTCTTATTAAAGTTTTTCATTATTGTGGATCTCATTTATTTGTAGCGCAGTTTCTTTTTGGCTCATGTTACAATAACAGGTGTCTGAGTCTGTGGTTTCTCATTATGCCCCTCTGGCTGTCACCTAGTTCATTGGTGTTCATATTTGGTCTTGTGTTTTCCCCTTCTATTTTCCTCCATTTTATATATGTTTGCTTGGCGATGGTGCTTTAAGGTCTGTTCAGAGGTGTGTAGAATGCTGTCATTACTTCTTATATTGCTCTCTCGTCCATTTCTGTTTTACAATTTGAGTTCTGGTGTTATTTGGTGGTGAATATTCTAGCAATTTTCTTAGTTCTGATTATCATCTAGACTAGCAGTATGAGTTTGTTCCAGGCACTAATTTTCTGATCCCGGTCTGATTCCTCAGTATCATCATCATCCTGCTCTAATGTCCGTTTTCTATGCTGGCATGGGTTGGATGGTTTGACTAAAGCTGGTAAGCTGGGGGGCTGCACCAGGTTCCAGTCTGATTTGGTTCGGTTTCTATGGCTGAATGCCCTTCATAATATGCCAACCACGTTATAGTGTGTGCTGGGTGCTTTTAATGTGCCACCGGCACCGGACTCTCGACGCCAGTGCTTTTATGTGGCACCATCACCAGTGCTTTTTACGTGGCACCACACAGGCATATTATTATTATTATTATTATGAGTTTTTCTTCTTTCAATTTTGTTTCCATTTCTTGCCGAGTGTCTTCCCAACACCTAGGGCAAAGGAACTCATTGTATACATTGATAAACGCACCAGATTGTTCATTTACAAAATCAAATGAAGTTATGCGAAAAAAAAAAATTACGTTGGTGGTAATCATTTGCACAGTGATAATGTTCTTCTCAATACATATCATATACCAGTTAAAACAATCTTTTGCACTTCTTGCATGGATGGTAAGCCAGGGATTATTCTCAAATAATTTTCAGTTCCTTTTTTTATCATTCCAAGTGCTCCTACAATCACTGGTATTGTAACTCTTGAGATGTCACATATTTTCAATTTCAATGAGCAAATCTTTATATTTTCTGAGTTTGTTAAATTCTTTTCCCTGATCACAAGGAATACTCATGTTGATCAATAAACAGACTTTATTGTTTTGATGATTCACAACAATATCTGGTTTATTAGCTTTGATGGCTCTGTCTGTATGTACTGGAAAGTCCCAAAGAATCGTTACATTTTCTCCTTCTGTTACAGCCCCGGTGGTGTTTAATCCACTTGTCAACAGTTTTGATTTCATAATGTCAACATATCAACTATGGTAGATATTGGCCAACTTTGTCATGTTTTGATTTATACTTCACTGCTGCTAAAACTTTACATCCAGAGATTAGGTGGTCCACTGTTTCAATCTCATCATTGCAGAATTGGTACTTAGGATCTTCTACATTTTTCATCACATTGGCTTGGTAGTTCTGGATCAATAAGTTTTGAGCAGCTAAGATGAAGCCTTCATTCTCTGCCTTTAGCCCTGAGCTTGATAGCTACTGATGGGCGTGCTTCTGGTCAACATCAGCTTCAGCTTCTTTGCTACGGGCCACATATTTACCATGCAGGGGTTTCTGCTTTTACCTACAAACCAATTGTTCATATGCTTTTGTCCTTGCCATTTAATTTCACCTTCTTTGCAACAACAGTTGCCACACTTCCTTCAGGTTGTTCACCATGGGTATTATGCATGAAATCAATAGCAAATGGTTTGCTCTCCTTTAAAACAGAATGAAGCTTCTTATGCCTTTTGTGATTTTAAATTATTATTATTATTATTAAGGCGGCGAGCTGGCAGAGTCGTTACTGCGCTGGGAGAAATGCTTAGCGGCATTTCTTCCGACTTTATGTTCTGAGTTCAAATGCCGCCGGGGTTGACTTTGCCTTTCATCCTTTCAGGGTCGATAAAATAAGTACCAGTTTAACACTGGGGTCAATGTGATCGACTAAACCCCCCCCCCATATGGCAGGCCTTGTGCCTAAATCTGAAACCATTATTATTATTATTATTATTAAAAAGAATGAATTATTATTATTATTAAGGTGGCAAGCTGACAGAATTGTTAGTTTGCTGAACAAAATGCTTAGTGGCATTTTTTCTAGTTTCATGGTTTGAGTTCAGATTCTGATGAAGTTGACTCTGCCTTTCAACCATTTGGGTTCGATGAAATAAGTACCAGTTGAGCACTGGGGTCAATGTAATCAAGTATCCTCATCCCCGAAAATTTCAGGCCTTTGTGCCCAGTATAGAAAGGATTATTATTATTATTGTTTGACTTGACTCAGGTCTTATTCCTGGTAGAATTTATTCATATAATTTCAATAAGCCATGAAGTACTCAAAACCCTTCTGATGATCTTTCCTGTTGCTAAGAAGCAAACCTTCTGAAGAAGCTCTACAGGACATTCCAGTCCAATTCCTTTAACTATTTGTCTATGTCATTTCTCACAGTCCCCAATGCAACAATTATCATAGGTACAACTTTTACAGATTTCATATTCCAAATCTTTGCAATCTCAAATTTTAAGAGGGTGAATTTTTTTAACTGTTCATCTTCTTTCCTCACAATCAAGGAATCAAATGGACATGGTAGATCAACCAGTAAGGAAATTCACTTTTCTTTGTCTATTATTGTTATATCTGGCTTGTTATGTTCTATCATCTTATCCATTTGAATTGAAAAATCCCACAGAATCTTGCATTTTTCTGACTCAAGTACTCTTTCTACCCAAGGATTATATCATGTGCTTTCAGTTTCAAACTCCCATTTCTGACAAAGCTTCTAGTGCAAAACTTTCACAACTTGATCATGCCTTCATTTCTTATATTGTTCCTAGGCCAACTTGGGGCATTCTGCAACAATGTGTGCCATTGTTTCATCCCCAGTTCCACATATTATTATTATTATTGGTGTTGCCTTGGCTGGTCGTGTTACCCATCGCTCCTGTAAGTTTTTGAAAAATTGTTATAATATTTGCTTAAATTTTCAATTTTGTTGAACATTTCATTTGTTAACCCGGCTCATCACAGTTGGGGCTAGCTGGGGTTTGTTGAAAGTTCACCCTTTAGGGGTGAATTTTGAGTTTTAAAAACTCAAAATTTAAAAAAAACATTTTTTGAAAATTAAGATGGCTTCCCAAATTGAGGGGACCCATGGCTGTTGGAAGAGCAGTGAATATGATGTTTCTTTCCCTCCGCTCTCTAACACAGCTGAGAGAGAGCAGCAGCAACAACAATAACATCACCACCACCATCAACAACAACACTGACAAAAGCATGAAACAGCAATAACAACAATACTAATGATCAAAAACAAGACAGAAAAGTAAACTCTGCAAGCGAAGAAATTAAAAAGAACAGCAGCCTCTTCTAAGCCAACGCAAAGCGGTTTTGCTTCTATGTGTTGGCCAACAGAAGAGGTAAATTTGTCAAAGCGATTTGGCTAGTGCCAAAGCCCACATGAGCAGGAGTGGGAGAATTGTATACCTCAACACACCAGAGGAGGTGCTGGAAAAGACCAAGAAGTGTACTGTGATATACTGATGTATATCACAGCAAACCAAAAAATTAGAAAGAACTACACAGGCCCAGGTTGAGAAATGCCTGAGGCCTATGTGGCATCTAAAATCATATGTTGCTCATGGCAGAGCCTTTGGCACAGTAGAGGTTAGAAGAAAAAATCACAATAATGCAGGCCCTGAAAATAAAGAAAGAAAATTGGATGGAACTCTGGTTGCTTACGAATTTCGAAACAGCACAAGAGATTCCAGACATAATCCAGCTCCTTGGAGGAACGAAACTGTTTGTAGCAGTAGAGGGCAGAAGACCAAGGTGCCACATTTGTGGCGAAACAAACCACCTTAGGGCCTTCTTCCCCAGATGAACAACTGACAAACCTGCACTGCTACAGACACCTCCAACACAACAACAACAAGAACAGGGTCACCAGCAGAGGAGGGAAGTCACGGGGACTACGAAAACAACAGCTGGAGTGCCACCACCACCAAGAACCTGACTACTACCAGTACAAATGCCAAAAAAGGATCCACCTACACCAGCCGGACCATAGCCACCACCAGCTGCACCAGCCGGATTACCACCACCAACACCACCAGCGCCAGAAAACATCCCTCTTCCTGATCCAAATAACTCGGAATGCTTGAGTTCGGAAGTTGAGAAGAGGATTAGCAACACGTCAAAAAAAAAGGGGGAAAGAAAAACTAGACAGACAGTTGTTAAGAAGGGGAGGTGCAAAGAGGAGGAACCTCCAAACAGCCGTGACACACACAACCAACAGAAACAACACCACTTGCACTAAACAACAGACGCCACAAACAACATCACCCACCTCACAGCCATCAACACAAACAATGAAGATTTAGCACAACACCTCACAAACATCGAGAAAATAACAATAGAAGACTTTGTCATCTCAACACACAGCACACCACCACCACATATACAAATAATAAAAATAACAAAAGAATCAGATGACACCGTAAAAAAACAATTCCCAAAAGCTGTTGGGGATTTTCAAAAAAATGTCGCGAAAAGCCTGTACAAAGGCCTAGTGGAAACACCCGCAACAAAGTCCAAGGGAACCACATAACCAGATGACAAGAGTAAGTAGACCTCTTCTCCTTACCAATAAACTTTTATGGAAGTACTCAGAATAGGTTGCATAAATGTCAGGGGCCTCGGGTCGCCTTAGAAACAAGGTCACCTTTTAAATGATCTGAGGTCCCACAGAGTAGATGTGGCAGCAATTAGCGAAACTAAGCTTTCCGACTCGCGGGACCTCACCACCCCTTTTCGGTGGCTATGAGATTTTTCTATCTCCGTGTCAGCCGGAAAGGGTTGGTGGTGGAATTGTGGAGCTATTTTGGAAAGGTTTGAATTTGAAAATACAGGTAGTTTTCCTTGATCCGGAAGGTAGGTTGGTGATCCTGGATGTGAACGGCAATGACGATACTGCCTTCAGACTTGTGGCTGCCTATGCCCCGACGGGAGCAGGACAGCTGAATTACATCAAGCGCCTGGAAGTTTTCTTGGGAACGTCTCATACTTTGATTTTATTAGGGGACTGGAATGCTGTCCTGGACAGATGTTTAGACTGTGAGGGGATAACTGATAGGAGTGGGGGTGGTGCAAAAGCCTCAAAAGCCTGTTCGACAGGTACCGACTAGACTTCCTGGATGTGCCATCGTGGACTTGGACAAATTGCCTCAGGTCGTCTAGATAGAGTATTTTGTAGGCCAGCGGACAAGGCTGGTATAGGGTGTCCACAATTCCACATGGTCGGCTACACAGTCCACAAATTTGTGATCTGTACGGTCGACTTAGATAGTCTCCATAGACAGGGTTGCGGTTACTGGAAGCTGAACAAGTCGTTATCGGCATGTCCAGCTTACAGAGACCAGATTAGCACTTTAGTTAAGTGTGCGTTGATGGGGGCAATCGTCACCAACAACTGGTGGTTTGCCCTTAAAAGGGCAATTAGAGTAGAATCGATTAGGTTTCACAAGGTAATAGTGATAAAGTGAAATAGAATAGAGGGTGATCTTGTTAAGAAGTTAGATGAGGCGCTTAGGACAGACATCGCAACCGATGTGTTGGCAGCGAGGTTGACCTTCGACCAACTCTTCGACGCCAAACATGAAAGTTACATTGTCAGAGCTAAGGCACACAATCTAGACAGGGAGGGGACGAAAGCTGCTCGATGGGTCTGAGTGGTGGAGAGGAATCGTGACAACAAAGCCACTATTCGGTCTTTGGTGGATGAGAATGGGCGCAAGGTGTTCGAACCCAAGCAGATGTGTGTGGCCCTTAAGCGGCACTTTGCTCGACTGTTCGGGATGAATGGTAGGACGAATGACAGGACAGACTTTGGTGTCTACCTGGACGGCCTGCCATGACTCTCAGCGAACGAGGCGGAGTGCTGTGAAGGGCGGGAAGTACGGGAAGCAATGAAGAGCTGCACAAGAGGCAGGTTGCCGGGTTTGGATGGGCTGCCCTACGAGCTTTATATTTCAATGCCAGACTTGTTTGCGGACCTCTTAGCAGATGTCTACCTCAACTGGCAACAAAATGGGGAGAATCCTCAATTTTGTTTGTCGAGGGATGGTGGCACTGCTGAGAAAGGACCCAAACAAGTGGGATGTTATAGATAATTTCTGGCCCATCACTGCTCAATGCAGAGTTGAAGATTTTGACGGTGTTAGCCCGGAGATTGGCGCTTGTTGTGGACAAGCTGGTTGGGGAGGCACAAACATGCGCCATCCTAACCAGGACCATTCACAACAACCTCCACCTCATGCACTGCATCATAGAGAGGGTGGGTAACAAAACTGGCACAGGTGGGGCTCTGATCAATTTAGATCAATCTAAAGCATTTGATAGGTTTGACCACCAATACTTGGCAGCTGGATTCGGTCCGGATTCCCACGGTTGGATTCCTGCTCTGTACAGCGGCATCTGTTCAGTAGTTTGAGTGAATGGCCACATATCGGAACCATTCAACATTTTGCGCTTGGTCCGTCAAGGGTGCTGTCTCTCCTCTCTTCTGTATGTACTGACTCTTGAGCCATTAATGCGGAAGTTGGAGGCTTTGAAGGGTGTTCCGTGTGATCTGGGATGTGGTAGAAGTGTGTCTGCTTATGCCGACAACGTCACTGTCATGGTGTCGAACCACAGGTATATAAACCTGATTGGCGACACACTACAGGAATACGAAGCTGTGACAGGAGCAAAAATTAACGCAGAAAAGTCGGTGGGCTTGCAACTCGGCACCTGGAGAGGCAAGTCCATGCCACCCAACAGCATTGTGGTGTGCTGGACAGACGGTCCGGTTAAACTGCTAAGGGGCTGTTTCGGTCTGGACTTCCAGGTGGAGAAAAACTGGGACAAGGTGATGAGCAGGGTGGCCAATCTCACCCAGAAATGGGCCGAGGAAGCTATCCCTGAAAGGTCGGGCCGAGGTGGCGAATGCGTACATTGCATCCATCATCTATTACCGCTTGACTGTCGTCCCTTGCCCTGTTTGCTGGCTGGCCAAACTGGTTCGCTTACTCTTCCGCTTTCTGTGGAAGGGTCGCGTTCCAATGGTCAGGCATTCCATCTGCTGTCAATGGCCTCTGAACGGAGGGCTGGGCATACCGTGGTTACTGATGCACAGATATGCGCTCAGGCTACAACATCTCCAGCGTTTCCTGGACGGTGAGCAGATGTCGTCGCCGTTCGTTAGACAGGTTTTTCCACAGCTTGAATCTTTGACTGAGCTGTAGTCCTGGATCAGACGCAGACCAAGGAAGGGTGCTTGACACCTTGAGTGTCGACAAGTGCTCACAGCTCTCCGCCAGTAAGGCAATGCAGTTGGTGG
The DNA here is from genome assembly GCA_027564515.1 of Octopus rubescens. Classification (NCBI taxonomy): domain Eukaryota; kingdom Metazoa; phylum Mollusca; class Cephalopoda; order Octopoda; family Octopodidae; genus Octopus; species Octopus rubescens. Next base: position 33,034,532 of record JAOPUL010000839.1, on the reverse strand, counting down.
CAGTTCCACTCTGCGGAGGGAAAGTGTGTTGACGTTTTCGGGGAGACTCTGGGCGTTGATGATGATCAACTGACCGGTCTGTTCGGAAGGACTTTCGGCTTGAGAGCTATGGACATCTTCCAGAGGTCCCTTGCTTGGCAGTGCTACCAAAGGGCGCTGCCTGTTCAGGATAAACTTTACAGGCACGGAGGTGCCATCAGCTGGGCCTGTCGGAGGTGTGTGTAGGGTAACAAAACCATCCTGCATGCCCTCATCCAAGCATTGCTGACCTGTGGGTTTATGTCGAACACCTGCTGTCGTGGGTAGGACGTATCTGACTATCAGCCGAATCCATAGTGAAGATTGCCCTGCCACTCTCCTTTGGCCAGGAGGAGCAGGCAATTTTTATTTGTTTAGTAGCTGTGGCGAAAGAGATAGTGTGGTGGACCCGTTTGAAAGGGCTAAAGGCAGGCACTTTCCTCTTTGGCCAAGCCCTCATTAACTTCGCCAAGTACCACTTGAAGAGGAAAGTGAGAGTGGAGAGGAATGTGTTGGCTTCTAGCAAGTTTGTTGAGAGATGGTTAAATGTTGGAAGAATGGCCAGCCTGAAAGGACCAGTTCTGAGTATTCACCTCTGAAAAATTGAAAGGAGAAGGGCTCTTGCCCTGTTGATCAGGCCCCCATGGCTTTTGTGGGGTTTTCCACGAGGACCTCCAAGCGCCTCCCCCTATTGGAAGTTTTCTTTTGAACGAGAAAACCCTTTGTATTGTTTTGTATCGTATTGTGTTATCTTTTATGTATGTCAGCCCTTGTGGCTAATAACAGAATAGATTATTAATATTATTATTGTTTTGATGTACACTCTCAGCTTAATTTGTTGGGTATGATGGAAAGTGTCAGCTGGCTGTGGACAGCTGACACTTTCCATCATACCCAATAAAATCTGTTATTTATGATTAGCAATGATATATTGTGGGGAAAAGAGACTAGAATCTGAGAACTAAAATTCTGTTAAATTTGTAATATTTCAGTTTTGAAAGAGTTTTAAGAGAATCAGGTATTTGCAAGTTGACAATATTTTTCTTAAGATAACATTTAAAAAAAAGTTCTTATGCTTTGGAGTTTCCTGGTATTTGGCCATAATTTTCAAGAGCACTATTTGGCATTATTCCCAAAGCTCCAATGATCACAGGTATAGTTGTCATTCTTAGATGCCATATATTTGAGACCTCTGTTTCAAGGTCCTTGTATTTAACTTTTCAAATGTTTTCGCAGAAGTGTTGCAGCCTGCTGGGATTGACATTTATTAGCAAATGTTCTGTCATTGTGACTTTTTTTTACCTGAATAGCTTGATCAGTTTGAATGCTAAAGTCCCAAAGAATGGCAATGTCTATATTTACTTTGGCAAACTTATGTTCCCACCATTTCTTCTTATACAGGAGTCCAAACTTATAGCATATGAACCAGTGCAAATACCAACCAAGTCTATAATGATGATTAAGTACACTAATTTGATCTTTACTAAACTGCAAATAGTATATGTCTACAATAGATACTTTCTCAAGAAGCTAACAAACAAATCTACTTTCAACAATTTCACTGCGAATGCTGGGCAACATTTGCCTGCTGCTGATATTTTACTGTGTTTTAACACTAAATGTTTGTAAGAGATACTTTCTCAGAGACTGTGAAAGCTGACCTGCAATATGCTCGTAAAACAGCTCCCAAAGATCAAAACAATCCTTCTCTTAAAGTTATCTACACCAACGCGTTATCCCTCCTGGTGAGATTTCCTGAGTTACAATCACGCACTCTCCAAGAGGACCCTGATGTTGTGGTCATCACTGAAACCTGGCTGCATGAAGGGATACTTGAGTCCGAGATCCATCTCAATGGCTTCACTGCCTTCCGTTGTGACCGAGTAAACAGACGTGGTGGAGGTG
>JAOPUL010000839.1:32950154-32963378 GCA_027564515.1 Octopus rubescens | reverse complement strand
GGGTCACGTGGTATCGTGTAGAATGGGTTAGCAGTAGTAGTAGCCAGAAGCTATTGGTATTAGTTGTGTGCGTGTGGGAGGTGCTGGTGATGGTGTGTATATGTCAGTATATCATTGTGTGTATAGTGCGTATATGTATATGGTGTGTATCATTGTGTTTATAGTGTGTGTGTGTATATGGTGTATATCATTGTGTATATAATGGTATATCATTGTGTATACAGTGTGTGTGTGTATCATTGTGTATATGACGGTGTATCATTGTGTGTGAGTATGTACGCGCGTGTATGTGCATGTATATATACGGGGGATGGTTAGTAGTAGGTATCGGACTGGCGCCATTGGGGGTGTAGGGAGGAAGCGGTTTATAGTTCAAGGCAGATTTGAACGATTAGCGTACCCGTGTGTATTCATGTATCCACGTGTACGTGTATATAAGCGCACTTGCGCGCCATGTATGTACGTGTATGGGCATGTGTAAGTGCGAATGTAAGTATGAGTAAGTGAATGGGTGTGTGAATAGGTGGATGGACGGATAAGTGGCTAAATGAATGGCTAAATAAATGAATGAATAAATGGCTGGGTGTATAGATATATGTATAAAAAAAATATATATGTATAAAATATATATATATGTGTGCATGTACGCACACATGCGTGTATGTGTATATGCGTAATTGTGCGTACCAATGCATCAGTATGCATCCCTATGGGTATAAAAGTATGCGTGCCTATGTGTCCTTATGAGTATGAAAGTATGGTTATGAGTCGTTATGAGTATGAAAGTATGGTTATATGTGTATGTGGGCATGTGAGTGCATGTAGCGCATACAGGTGCGCACAAGTACGCATAGGCTTATGCTCATGCAGGTGTGGAAGTATGGCCATATGCACACACACACACATCCAGACACACACACAGACAGACACACACACACACATACACACTCTCTCACACACACACACAACGCACAAACACACGCACGCACACGCACACACATTTTAATGGGCTATTAAAAATGGCTATAAATGGCAGAGTTTTGGATCAGGATGTCCACATAAGTTGGATTTTCTGTTTTGACAGGGATTTTTCCAGTTTTTTTCATCACGGCCTTAAAAATGATGGAGAGTAAACTTTTCATGAAAAAAATATTTTGGAAAATTCTTGATATTTTTTCCATCCTCCCCCTCTCCCTGGACCGAGTTTGGCCAATTTTGTTTTTGCACTACGTGCTTAAAAATGATAGAAGAAGCTTTTTCGGTAGAAAAAAAAAATGTTTGGAAATATTTTCAAACAAAAAGTGTGTGATTTAAGGGAGATTTAGCTGTTGTTTCTAGCACATCCCACGATCAAATGGTACCTTTCTCAGAATTGCATATAAACCTAGAGTTAAAAACAAACAAAATGTGAAAACTAATTCCTTGCTTTAAGCATTAAAAACATAAATTAAAGGTATTAAAAACATCTGTAAGTTACAGCAAACTTGTTAGAAAAATAAACAAAACAAATATGTAAACATTACCACTTATTATTATCCAACTGTATTCAAAATTGGAAAAACCCATCACATCTGACTTTAATTGTCTACAAAATTATATTCATTGCACAATATAATTTTTATTGGTGAAAATTTGACTAATATTTCTCAAAGAAAAACGAAATTTATATGTACAATAATTTCCGCTAGGTAAAATTCGGACACACATCGTTAAAACAGTGAGAGGAAATAAACAACATTCTCAATACAATGATTCCATACTAAGTTTGGGCTCTAGAAGACTTATTATTCTCAATTTAGTGCATTTTTTTTGTAGCAATATATGTTTACTTTGTAGCAATATATGTTTACTTAGTAATTAGTTCCTCCATTTCTTGAAATTCTGGCTCAAACTCGATATTTGAAACCTTGGATTCATGTTCCGTTTCACCTCTTGCCGCATGTGAATATGTCAGTTTGACAAATAGGGTCAGTATACCACCCTTTTTATTGACTTTGTGCTTTTTTGCCATATCGTGGCCAGATTCAACAATGACCATATTGAATTTGTGAGAATCTTTTTTTTTTCTTCAGTTGCTAAGAAGGAAGCGGCCGCAGCAAGAGTTCAGTTGCTAAGAAGAAAGCGGCCGCAGCGAGAGTTCAGTTGCTAAGAAGTGGCTGCAGCGAGAGTTCAGTTGCTAAAGAGGTGGCCGCAGCGAGAGTTCAGTTGCTAAGGAGGTGGCCGCATCGAGAGTTCAGTTGCTAAGAGGTGACCGCATCGGGAGTGCGAAACCTTTTCTGGCAATACAAAGTGCCAGGAAATGCAAAACACAAGTCTCAATCGTCTCTGATATATTGTGCGGAGGTGTGAAGATAGTTCCTCGGAGGCGAGTTCTCATTCTGCCTCGCTGTGTAAAATATCCCCCACCGCTCTATGTGGAAGACCCAAACACACTATACATATCTATTTATGTACTCTGTATTTGTCTGTATGTCTCTGGTCTATATGTCTCCTCGTCTGTCCCCAGTCTGTAGGCCTCCGAACCTGCCCCTGGCCTAGATGTCTGGCTGACTAACAGTTCCATGCCTGCTTGCCTCCCGGCCTGTATGTATCCCCTCCCCCCCTTGTCTACAAATGTCATTTGTCTCTGGTCAATATATACCCCGGTCCTTATGCCTGTCTGTCCCTCTGGCCGTGTCTGTCTCTGGTCTACAAAAGCCGTTTGTCCCTGGTCTATGTGTACCCCGTCCTTAAGTCTGACTGGATCCCATCTGCAGTAGCGTCAAGTGTCCTAGTGCCGGTGGCACGTTAAAAGCACCCAGCACACACTAATGTGGTTGGCGTTAGGAAAGGCATCCAGCCGTAGAAACCAAGCCAAATCAAACTAGAACTGGTGCAGCCCACCCGGTCAAACCGTCCAACCCATGCCAGCATGGAAAACAGACGTTAAAGGAGGATGATGATGATATAAAAGCCTAGATGAAAATATGTTCTTTTCTAAGTGAAAATTAATGATAAACTTTTCACTTTTTATATTTTGTCCCGATTATCTGACCTACTTCCATTGATTTTTATATCAAAATAAAGCAAAAACATTCTTCTTCATGACTATGATTTTCAACACAACTTGAGTTATAGTGTTCCAGCACTTTGAACTAAAACGAGAATTGCTTCTACCAGAGCCTCCTTTATGAAGCAAAAACTGTGTTTTTGCATGTTCAAATTGTGCTTATCTCCATTGTACAGCACTCTATAGTGATACCTACTTAAAGTTTCACAGGCCCCTAACAGGAGCCTGTTTCTTTCAGGATTTGCAGACCCCTAACAGGTGCCTGTCTCTTTCAGGCTTTGGATTGCCGAATGGAGAGATACAGGATGTCCAAGATGGCTACCAGAGGATAGGTTGCTATTAGTCAAGGCTGGTCACATGGTGTTGTCAAAAAATATCAGTTCCTGAGCAACAGCAGTTCCATTAGAAAGGGGAATTTCTTTGACCATGTGGCTGGACAAGAAGCTGGTGCCACTTAGGTGCCTGGATATGGCAGAAGTAAGGCATGTGAGTTTGTGTGTGTACATGCATGCGTGTGTGTACACACACATGCACACATATATATATGTATATATGAGATATATGAATGCGTGGATGTGGGAATGTTATTGGTTGTATGGGTGTGCATGTGTATTGGTTGTTGGTATGTTATTGGCTGTATGGGTGTGCGTGTATGTATGTATGCATGTGTTTGTGAGTGCGTATGCATTAATGCCTGCTACATGTGCATGCACACACGAACACATTTAGGGTGCAATTATAGGTGCATGTGTGGGTATATATGCTTTTGTTATTTATGTTTGAGGGTGTGCCAATATAGCAAATGTGGTATTTATGTGTGTAGGCATGATGTATGCTGGTGTAGATGCGTGTGTGTGCGTGCATATATATGGTTCTGTTATTTATGTATATGGGTGTGGTAGATGTTTGTTGGTATGGTAGATATGGTGTTTATATATACGGGTGTGATGTATGCTAGTGTAGTTATATTCACACCCATATACTTATACATAAACACCACATCTTCCAAACCAACATGCCAAGTGTGCACACACACATGCACACTCATACACATGCCTACACACCCACACGCATCCACACCAGCATATATCACACCCACACACATAAATACCGCATCTGCAATGCTAGCACACCCGCAAACATAAATAACAAAAGCACATATACCCACACACACACATGCACCCATACTTGCTTTTAGCATGCACATGTATGTAGCAGGCACTAATGCACACGCACTCACAAACATGCATACACACATACACACCCACCCATACAACCAATAACATAACCAACAACCAATACACACACAAACACATGTATACACACACCCATACAACAAATAACATTCCCACATCCACTCATTCATGCATTTTATCTTGAACTAGTAGCGCCCCTCCGGTAGCATTGCTAGGTCAAAGAGATCTGGAATTTATCCATGATATTTCCTGACCGGAACAGACAAGCCAGTTCGTTTTTATCAATGTCCAGAGTCTCCCCAAGAATGTCGTTGCACTTTCCGGTTACTAATCCTATAAATTGATCCCATTGCCCAACTAGTAGAGGGCTGTGAGTGTGTGACAACATTCTAGGTGCCAGGCACCCATCTCGGTCTTTTCTTCACCCAATAATAATAATAACAACAACAACAAAAATTATAATAAAAATAAAAATAAGAGCAACGCCAACAGGAGGAATAGAAATAACAATACTAATAAGGATAATAATGATACAAATAACAAGAATAAGGATAATAGTAATAACAATGACAATAATAATAAGAATAACAATAGTAATGATTTCTTTTATTTGCGACCAGGGCGACAGATGAGGGCAACAATACAAAGACAGATATAAAGCGTGGAGGTTTACATACAATGAAAAGATTTTTAAAAAAAGTATAAAAGGTATACAACAAACAATAAAAGGAAGTTTACATGGTATACAAGAGGAAAAAAAAAAGGATGATTGTAATATGGTCCTACTGATACAGGAGGACCGCTACGGATAATCAAGGAACATCAGGGGCAATTACCCTCTCTAATTCTTTCTCTTTGACGCACTGGTATACACTTAGAGCGATACCATCCACTCTTGCCATTTTTGCAACTTTCACTTACCTTTCAATAAATTCACTCAAGGACAGCACTTCCCTCTCCACCCTCACTTTCCTTTTCAGTCTTTTCTTCACCCAGGACTGCAGCTCCATCAAAGAGATGAGCTGTGGAAAGACGTGCCTACACACATTCACTGTTCAGGAGGTGATGTGGGCATCGTCACCTCTGCCTACCCTTTCAGGGACAGCTTTATCTCAGCCTATTTCTGAGTAAGTCTGGCCACCCTGTTCGTCACCTCGCCCCAGTTTTTAGCCACCTGGAGGTCAGTGCCAAACCAGACCCCAAGCAGTTTAACTGGTCCATTTGTCCAGCATCCGACAGCATCAATCTGCCACTCCAGGTTCAATCAACTTGTCGGCATTGATTTTAGCCCCAGCAACCGACTCATATTCTTCTAGAATGGTGCCAACCATATCTACTTCCGAGGCGTCCGACACATTGATGGTGACATCGTCCACTTACATGGATACTGCCCTCCCCTGTCCCAGTTCAAGAGGGATGCTTCTTAACTGTTCCAACTACCGCAGCAGTGATTCAAGAACCAGTACGTACAGAAGAGGTGATAGCGGGCAGCCCTGAAAGACCGAGCAGGGTCCACTGTGCATTGCAGTGATCCACCCTCTGGAAATGGGCCTGGAACCGATGACAAGCGCCAACATTAGCCAAACACCTTAGCCAAAATCTTAAACTCTGTGCTTAGCAGTGTTATGGTTCAAAAATTCCCTAGCACGTCTCCCATTGTTGGCATCCTTTTTCAGCAATCTTACCACACCCCGGCTAACAGCACTAGGAATTCTCCCGTTCTGCTGCCAGTTACAATAGACGTCTACCAAGAGGCTGCCAAACAATTTTGGCATGAACTCATAGAATTCATAGGGCAGACCATCCAAACCAGGTGATTTGCAACTTGTACAATCGCTCATCGCCTCCTGTATTTCAGCAGCCATTATTATACTTTCGCAAAGTTTCTTGTCTGCTGCTGAGAGCTATGGCAGGCCGCCCAGGGTATGAACTAAAGTCCACTACTGTAGTTGACCCATTGCCATCCCCAAATAGCCGCACACGTCTGCTTGAAATCAAGTAGCATGCACCCATCCCCAATCCATCAAGGCTTGATCATGATTTTGTTGCCACGTCACGTCTCCACTGTTCGAGATCCTTGGACGGCTTTAGTTCCTTCACGTTTGAACACCCGGGCCCTAGATCTTACAATGCAGCCTTCGTGTTTCGCCTCGAAGAAATGGTGAAGGGCTATTCTCACCGCTAGCACATTGGTTGCGATTCCTTTACTAATAGCCTCTTCTTGTTTGCTAACTAGCTCTCCCTCTAATTTCTTTCTTTCTATTGCTAACTCTTTGCTAAACACTTGATTCTACTCTAATGACCTTCTTCAGGGCGATCCACCATTGGTTCTTTACAATTGCCTCCGTCAACTACCATTTAACTAGTTCACTGATCCAGTCACTGTAGTCTTTGTGTGCCGGAAAGGACACGTTGAACTTCCACTAACCAGTTCCCTGTCTACGAGTCTTATCTAAATCGACTGTGCAAATCACAAATTTGTGGTCTGTGTAGCCGACCAATTTGACAACCTATGCTATCCCTATCCGCTGATTCAACAAATACTCTATCTAGATACGACCTGAATGACCCGTTATGGTTGCTCCATGTCCACACCTGCACATCAGGAAAATCCAGGCGATACCTATCAGACAGTTGGAAGTTTCTGAGCAGGTTGTCGAGGCTTTTGCATCCCCTTCTATGTACTAGACCTTCCATGCGTCCAAAATATTATTCCAGTCCCCCACTAGTACTAAAGTGCAAGACATTCCCAGGAATGTTTCTAGACACCTTAAGAAATCTGGCCTTCCAGCCCCTGTCGGGGCATAAACAGCCATCACATCCAGGACCACCACCTTACCTTCCAGGTCCAAGAAGATTGCCCGTACTTGGAAATCTAAAGTTTTCCAAAAAAGCACTGCTAGACCGCCACCCGCTCCTGCCAGACCACAAGATGAGAATATCTCGTAGTCTTCAAAAATGGATGCTAGAGCATGCTTTCCGGAAATTCGTGTTTCACTATTGATGGCCACATCTAAATCAAGCAACTTGTGATTATTGAGCAAGTGACATTGCTTCCAAGCTGATCCCAGGCCACGCACATTCACACACCCCACTTTCAGAACCGTCATGCTAGTCGGAGAGAGAAAAAAGAGAAGGAGGTCACTTACCTTGAGAATAACAATAATAATAATAAGAATAATAATAGCAGAAATTGAAATACTAGCAATGTTAGTGATGGTGGTACTAAACATGAAAATCGTGATAAAAACAATACTAATAGGAACAAGTATAATGAAGCTTGTAAAAATCAAGATGATGATAAGTATGCTAATGAGAATAAGAGAAATATTAGAGAGATGGGCATCGATGATACAGCTAGAAATAATAAAGGTAGGGCTAGAACCAATAATAATAATACTGATAATAAAAATGAAATGATAAGTGTAATAATAATAGGCATAATCATATGAGTAGTAGTTACAACAATAGCAACAGAAACAACTACAAAAATAATAATAAGAATACTAATAATAATTATAACAACAAAAGTAGTGGTAATAATGACAAAAATAATAGTTGTAACTGTTGTATAAAAGCCCAAATAAATGTCTTTTAAATAAACATTGCCTTGAGAAGAACATAGTGTATAGATGCTTGGTTATTACAGATAATACTGTTTACCATTACATAGGATACTGTGCAACGGCTTTTAAACTTTAATTTTACAACCATGTCTCATCAATTAGACATAAGAATAAAGAAAACTCGATTTAGCATCATGGTGTTATCAAGTACCTGCAGAGAAAGGGCTCAGTCCCCGGGGACATTCATGCTGACATGCTGACATTCATTGCTACATTATGAGATGACACTCCAGCTTTATCAACAGTGCAAAAGTGGGCAGCTGAATTTAAGAGGAGAACGTAGAGTCTTGAAGATGACCCATTTTGTTCTTAGAAACAGAATTGCTTCTACCAGAGCCTCCTTTATAGAAGCTCTTAAATGTAATGTGAGTACTTTCAGTACAGAAAATATTTATATTAATAGCTATGTAATAGGAAATTTTAACATATATTAAAAAGTATTGTTTATGACATTCATTTTACGATATGTATAAATGTGTAGAAATTTGGGGCTGTGGAGTGTATTCTGTAGTCAAGTGTCAAGGAGTGGTGATATGCGCAAGAAGGAACTGGCTCAAATATTGTGAACCATAGTACTCTTTGGCATACATTACATTCTAGCTGGTTGTCAATTGTTGAATTGTATTTCTTTTTTCTTATTGGAATAGCTTTAATATTAACTGGGATGTTTTGGGTTTGCATTTTTCAAGACATATTTTTTGAAAGGTGATTTTATTTGCATTTAGTCAGAATTTGGCTTGCTACATTTTTACTGACTCCAATTCCAATAATCCAATAATTGTTTCTGACTTACCTCAACTCTAACTAAATAATTAATTCTGAATCCATAGCCCTAGTTTCAAGCTCACTTTATACAATCAGTCTTGGATGCTCTGCAAAAGTCCAGAGTGTTCCTGTTTGTTCTCTGTTTAATCCATAAACTTTTAAAATGTATTTCATAATTTAACTAATTTATAATAAAAAATAAATATGTTGCACTTCACTTACGAGGAGGAATTCGGTCATATATTGTGAGTCATGGTACAAGAAAGGAAATATTTTAATAATAAAGATGGTGAAAAAAAAACTCTAATCCTTATTCAAAGTGATTTTTTTTCCTATAGAATATATTTTCCATTAGAATTAATATTTTCTTTGTATTTTTTAATCCCAATTATAGGCAAACAGATTTGTTGAACGATTCCATGAGGAGCGGAAAACTAAATTAAGGTAAATTGAATTCTAAAATCGTTTTGCCTCATCATTTTACACTTGTTGGTGGGTTTTTGCAATTTAAGTCAGTTCTTAATCAATGTTATTGCCTTCCTAGATGGGTCATTTTTACTGACTCCAACTCCAATAATTGCTTCTGACTTACCTCAACTCCAGTAACTCAGTAACTCATTCCACAACTCCAACTCCAGTAACCTAATAATTTAAATCTAACTTATATGTTCTGTTGTTGATATGGTTTCGATAGCTGAATGCTCTTTTTAACTTTAACCACTGGTGCATAATATCATGGCAGCAGCACTAGAGAAGTTGGCACGCTATGTGACCTCAGCTATTTCAGCAACCACTTTACGGAATGTACCAAGTGCATTTTATCATGGCACCAGCACCAGGGAGATATGTCATGTCCTTAATAAGGCAACAATGAAGGGTATGCTTGGTCCCCCACTTATCTGCTTGTTCATCGGCCACTTTACAGGTTGTACTGGATATATTTTATCATAGCACAATCAAATGAGATTATTGCGTCCTTATCCTCAAGACAAGACTAAAGAGTCCTCTCAACACTGTATTTGTTCATTTGTTAATCACTTTACAGAGTGTGCTATGTGCACATTATCATGTCACCAACGCTAGTGAGGTTATCTTAAACTCTACAAGATAAATGAGTCCTTACTACTCTGCACTATCTCAGTTCATTTAGGGTGATATGACCAAAAAATTGATTAGGAAAGAGGGTGATTGCAAATAAACAACAGCGAGGAGAAAGAAGTAAGACATAATCCCAAACACTCAAATGATAAAATCCTGAAGACCAGACTCAAAATATTTAAATTCCAGAAACCACAATCTCTGAATGTGAAAATCTTCAAAATATATTTTAAGACACAGATATATCTGTATGGTTAAGAAGTTTTCTTTGGAAGCACATGGCTTAGGGTTCGTTCCCACTATGTGGGTAGTGTTGGGTGATGTCTTCTATAGCCACATGCTGGTGAATGCTTTGTGAGTAAAACTGGTTGACACACACACACACACATATATTTCTGATGATGATAAGGTCAATGATCGTGCTACTGTCACCATTGCCACTAACTGTTATTATTTAAGAAATAAATAAATAAAAAAGCCTTCTTAAGACATATAGGTTATATAATTTAAATCGAACTATACAAACACACACACACACACACACACACACACACACATATATATATATATATATATGCCAACAAAAGGAGTGCCAACAAACCTTATCAACTACTTTATTAATGAAACATTGAGTTAATTAAGCATACTGTAAATCTAAGAGCTAGTACAACTAGAGGTTGTACATGTATTGCTGAATAATAACTGAATAAAAATGAAGACGACTTTTCAATTATGTAACAATATTTTCCATAAGAATTTATTGCTTACCTGATGTGTTACATAATAAAAACAAAATAACCAATTCATTTCATCAGACATTATTTAAATTATCACATTACAATACGATTTGTGAGATACATTTCAATCATCTGGGAAAATATTTTAGAAGAGAGGATTTCCAACATACTAATTAAAGGGAGGGGTTTAATTTAATATTTAACTAATCAGCACATTGATTATTCACTGAGATATTTAGAAATGACATTTAATGTAATAAATTTATTTCTCTTACACATGTCACAGTAGTAGTCATCTGTAAATAAATACTGCTGAAACAAACTAAATGATCTCAGTGTTGATGAGACAGTAGCAATAAAGCAATAACAATTTATATTTTCAAGGAATCACCAGTTTGCATTAAAGAAAATTCAGTGCCAATCGCAAAGAATATAGAAATACATACATGCATATATGTATGTATGTATATCTACACACACACACACACACACACATATATATATGTATGCTATCTTCCTAGTAAGGCAACTGCAGCAGAAGCATTTAGTGAAAAATAAACCGCTGTATTTGGCATTTGTTGATATGGAGATAGCCTTTGATAGGGTCCCTCGTTCCTTCATCTGGTGTTCATTGTAGAAGCTAGGAGTAGATGAGTGGTTGGTGAGAGCTGTCCAAGCCATGTACAGGGATACTGTCAGTAAGGTGAAAGTCGGCAATGAGTATAACAACGAACTTAGGAGTTCTCACTCCCCTATAGTCCTGAGGATATTAAGACTGGCTGCATTTGGGAGCTCCTTTATGCTGATAATCTTATTCTTACAGCTGAATCTCTTGTAGAATTAGAGAAGAAATTTCAGGTGTCAAAGCAAGCAGGAAAGCAGACGAATTACTAATCCCTTCATGGAAATAGCACTGCTTGTAAAAATGGTATAGGTAGAAATTCCATATGATGTACCCAGTACAAGCTATGGGCACATAAGAGGTGCAGTGAACTCACAAGAAGGTTAAAAAAGAAAGTAATCTGTGTGTATGGTAGATGTGCAGGTACAATAAACACTAAGAATGTGCAGGAAATAGACTTCTTCAAATGTCCAGGGGGATCCTCATAGGTAGTTGATAGTTTCTATTACCTACATGATCAAGTTAGCAATGGAGAAGGTTATGCTGACAGTGTAATTGCTAGAATAATAACCAGGTGGGCAAATTTCAGAGAGCTCTTACCTTTGTTGGTAACAAAGGCCTCTACCTCAGAGTGAAAGGCGATTGCATGAAGCATATGTACAGACTGCTAGGTTACATGGTAATGAAACATGGGCTGTGACTGCAGAGGGCATGTGAGGGCTTGAAAGAAATGAAGGTAGTATGCTTTATTAGATGTGCAATGTCAATGTGCATGTATGATGAAATGTAAATGTGTTAAGAGAAAAATTAGGCATAAGAGGCATCAAATGTAGTGTGCAAGAGAGAAGACTGCTGGTATAGTCATGTGATGTGTATAGATGAGAACAGCTGCATAAAGAAGTGCTGATCTCTAAATATGGAGGGTAAATCTGTAAGAGGAAGACATGAGACACTGGCGAGAAATGATCTTCAGATGTTGAGCCTCACAGAGGAGATGACAAAGAACCAAGACAATTGGCGATTTGCTGTTCTTGAGAAGATCCACCCAATTTAGTAAAATTGAGGCCATAAAGGCATGTCCTTTATGTCCATGCCTCCCATGCACACAGAATCTGTCCCCCAACAAATTGTCTCCGCAACCCATCTTCACTCTACCCATACTCATCAGCTGCTGCATCCCTCCTCACGTATCTACTTGCATACAATATATCTTCATTGAATCTCTTCCCCACAACTTATCCTACTAATACCCCCTCCCTCTACGTGTGCCCACTCATCCAACACTCTCCTTTCGCAATCTCATATATTCACCTACTCCAATCCCCAGCACACTCACCTTCACCACCATTTTCTATCACTCTTCCCACACCTGAGGCAGCCATGTTTCCTCTCTAATGCAAGACCCTTTTTTCTGTTCCTCAATACTACTCCCTACCTCATTTGAGGGGTCTTCTCTTGCTGGTGCTACGTAAAAAGGACCCAGTACACTTTGTAAAGTGGTCGGCATTAGGAAAGACCTCCAGCTGTAGAAACCATGTCAACATAGACAGCATGGATTGGTGCAGTCTTCTGACCTGCCAGTGTCTATAGAACCATCCAACTTAGGCCAGCATGGAAAATGGACATTAAATGATGATGATGAGATATACATACACACACATACATATAAACCCTATTATTTTATACACATATTCAACTGTACATGTGTACACACAGACACATACCCATATGCATATATCTATAATGCATAAATAAAATATGTGGCTATGTGGAGGTGCAGGCATGGGTTTGTGGTAAGAAGTTTACTTCCCAACCACATGGTTCTGGGTTCAGTCCCATTGCAGGGCACCTTGGGCAAATGTCTTCCACTATAGCCTCGGGCCGACCAAAGCCTTGTGAGTGGATTTGGTAGACAGAAACTGAAAGAAACCCATTGTTTATATGTACATATAAAGATATATATATATATATATATATATATGTATATACACGAGTAAGCACATAAGTGCAAAAACAAGGTGGAGAAAATAGTACTCGAAACCTAGGGTAGAGTGATATGCTTTATTAAAGCTGTAAAAATATCATCACAAAACTGTTACTCAGAGTTTCACGTTCCCGTTCATCGGACAGT
>JAOPUL010000839.1:32925984-32938739 GCA_027564515.1 Octopus rubescens | reverse complement strand
TACATACATACATACATACATACATACATACATACATACATACATACATACATACATACATACATACATACAAAGCTTGTAAAGCTAAAATGTGTTACAGCGTGTATACATGGACATATATGTGAGTTAGTATGTGTATAGTCGTGGGCAAAATGTGGGACGCGTGTCTTTCTGAATGCCACGCCTAACGAAATGTTACCTTGAATTTTTTTAAGTGTGACCCACTTGATGATGAACCATGTCTCGTGCTACTCGATTCCTAAAAATATTTGCCTATGTCTGGTGCAGACTTATATCAATGTTTTTGAAACGAATCATGAATCGTTCCGCTATTAATCTCCATGTGTTTTTTTTTATATTTTCCTTTCCAGACTCTCCAGTCGTTTCTTAGGAAACAACTCACTCCATCTCTGAAATATAACAGCCAGGTAAAGTAATGGTATTATATTCATAAATAATGTATTTCGTAAGTAAACACTTGTAAGCATGTTCTAATTTGTACTGGCAAGTTAGTAAAGTTCTATACTCCTATAGGATGAGATAAGAAAAAGCAGCAGTGTGTTGCAACGTATAGAGCTACGGACAAAATATCTATAGTGTTTACTTAGGACACTTTACTTTCAGAGATCAAACCCTACTGCTGTTATCATTGATATCCATCCTAAGGGGGGTCTATATAAGTTTCAGTCAAGCACAAGTGTAGATGCAAGCAATTATTCTCTCTTTTAGAGTGGATTTAAACGTTTCTTTTCTCTTCAGTATAAGTGACAGAATAGGCATAGCGTCAGAAATATGCCTTGTGGTGTTTAGTTGCGTCACTCGTTTTCCGGTCGACTATGTATTTCAGCTTTCCAGAGTCGATATACCAGTCAAATACGATGTTCGATTTAATGGACTGTTCTCATACCCCAAATATATGACATTGTGCTATAAATCAGTACTACCCTCTTAAAAAAGGTTCCAGAGTAAAGTGTGTATAACTCTGTTCCTTTAGGATTATATTTCGAAATCCACCACTGACTCATCGTGCTTCATCGTGGCTCTAAAATGCACTATGAACAATAGTCTATCGGTGTCAATGTTATAAAATTATTATTACTACAGTTGATAATGTGGTGGAGAAATTGGCAGTCCTGAAGATTTCCATTTACGCTAATCCAAATGTGAGCAATCCAAAATGTGACCAAAATACGAAGTCGACATTTATACATAAAAGGTTCTTCAAGTGTATGGACTTGGAGTGAGATTTACTTATGTCAGATGATTTTTTTTTAGTATTTTCAGTTTGTTGTCAGATTGCGGTATTAAATTAAAACACTTAAACAAATGTAACATGGGACTAAAATATTCTATAAACAATTTCCCAAAAGACGTGTACAGTAATATGAAGAAGATGAACCGCTCAAATAACATTCTTTTAAAAACCTTATGAGTTTAAGAATGGTTATTAGATAGACAAAAAAAAAATCATCAGCAATTTATATCAAATCCCATTTGATCAGCATGCATAGAAATCCTACAACACTATTTTGGATGATGTCAAAAACATCACTAACAATTTCAATATTGAACACAGAACTAAAGTCTTAATCCCACAAGGAACCCTATATTACATTAAAGGACATTACAAATTGAATTTTTCCAACTTTCTTCTTCTAGACTCAAAATCAAAGGATAAAAAAAGTAGCTCTCTTCCAAGTTGTACAAATAAACGCGTGTGTGTGTGTCTTACATTGATTAAGTTCTTTCAAGTTTAGTCCTAAATACATGATATAAATGTAGAATGTTTGATATTCTTTATCTAAGAGTTCCACAAATATTGTTTCACACTCTCGTTTTTTTTTTAAAAATTAAACTCTGAGTTTGAAGCGATCATACTAAAAACTCTTAATATATATGAGTGTTTGTGTGAAGAGAAAAACTGCGCCAGTGAGAGAGATTTGCATGTCCAAACTGAAGAAACTTTCGAAACGAAATTTATGCGGGTTACTTAGATAATGTATATGTTACTTGTCCAGATCCTTTATTATGATTTACGTAAATTACGATGCAACGTTAGCGTCAGTACCCCGAATCTATAATCTGGACAACACCAGTATATATATATATATATATAATCGTAAAGTACCACAAGCCAATTTTTTCAACTATCCAAGGGTTTCTTGGACGAACATTTATTTAATTCTCCATCATTACTCTCTTTACTGATCGAGTGCTTTCCTACTTGTCGAAGTATTACCACATAATGTATATATATATATATATATATATATATATATCAAATTCTTTCCGGAAGTCAATAAAGTTGACCACTAGAAGGTGCTGGATCTCTACGCATTGTTCGAGAATGTTGCGCAGTGTGAAGATCTGTTCGGTGCAGGATCGAATTTTTCGGAAGCCAGCTTGATCCCCTCGGAGCACAGAGTCAACAGCCTGTTGGGGCCGACGTAGTAGCACCGTGCAGAACTCCTTTCCTGGGACTGCCAACAATGCGATGCCACGCATTTGACATTGTATTTTCTCTCCAGTGATTTCGTACTGAGACGAACAGAGGAGGGAACATTCGCGGAATACCATGGAGGAACCAGTCAAGGCTAAGGTGCCTGGCGTTCGACGACGACATCGCTCTGATCACCCAAGACAGTTGAGACCTGCAGGCCCTACCAATATCCCTGCAAGACAACGCGGAAAAGATCGGCCTGAAAATCAACACAAAAAAGGCCAAGGTGATGAGAACAACAAACAACACTGATGAAGCGATCAGTGTCAACCAGCAAGACCTGGAAGAAGTCGACATATCACCTATCTTGGCAGCATCCTGGCAAGCAATGGTGACACAGAGCTTGAAATCAACTGCCGGATCGGCAGGTGCGCCGAAGTTTTCTATTGGTTGCTCCCAATCTGGTTGTCTTCGGGCATCATCACAAAGATCAAGTTGCGCTTGTACAGGAGCATTGGGCTGCCGACAGTGCTTTACGCAAGTGAAACCTGGAAGAGCACGACAAAGATAACAAGACGGCTGAACGTTTTCCACCAGAGGTGCCTGCGAACGGTCCTTCGTGTGTCCTGGCGTGACTATGTGAGAAATGAAGAGATTCTAAGAAGAGCCGAGTCAGAGACACTGCAGAGGATGGTCGTAGAGTGCTGATGCCGCCTGGCTGGCCATGATCTGTGACTGCTCGACGACGGGGTTGTCCCAAAAGCACCTGGCGAAGAACGTTCCAAAAAGACCTGTTGACAGTCGGTGTCCCTTGACATGGACCAGAGAAAGCTGCCGCTGATCGCGACGGTTGGCGAGCTCTTACTGTTCGATGCGCCGAATGGCGCGGAAGAATCCGAGACTGAGACTGATGTATGTATATATATATGCATTATATACATATACACACACATATATGTTTTTATGTGTATGATTTTATGTATGTATGTTTTTACGTATGCATGTGTGTGTGTGCGTGTGTGTGTGCATAGTGTACGTTGGTAGAGACGAGAGGTTAAAAACAGGACTCACTGCTAAGGGCCAAGAGTTGCAACAGCTGTTTTTAACTGCCATTTCTTAATTAAGACACTCACCCAGGAGGTGGGAATAATTTAATAATTCAAGTATTTATGCTCTATGGTATTTGATATACTTTTCTATAATATATACAGGGGTTGGACAAATTTATTTTAATACGGAGTAAGATCGCCTTTGGCAGTAATTACAGCTTGAATTCTACGAGTTATGGACTCGTACAAAGTTTGAATTGTTTCGAAAGGAATTTCTGTCCATTCTTCAGCTAAAACAGTCTCCAGTTCTTGTAGTGATGATTGTGGAGGATATCGACTCCTTACTTGTTTTTCTAAAATGCACCATAAATGTTCAATAATATTGAGATCTGGGGACTGTGGTGGCCAGATAAGATGTTCAACTTATCTGGATAAGATGTTCCTCGTGCCATTCAGTAGTAACTTTAGCTGTGGGAATTGGTGCATTATCATCCTGAAAGATTGTTTCCCTCTGGAAACAGTTCCACAACCATAAGATGAATTTGATCAGATAAAATGCTTAAATAGTCTTGACTATTAATTCTGCCATGAAAAGAAACCATTGGGCTGGTGGATTTCCAAGATATAGCCCCCACCCCACCCCAGATCCTCACAGATCCTCCTCTATGTTTAACAGTTGGAAGAAGGCAGTCTGGATCAAATGCTTCTTTTGGCTGTCTTCACATGTATACTCGGTCAGTGGTCAGAAATAAGGTAAAGTATGACTCGTCTGAGAAAATAACATTTTTCCACTGCTCTAGGGACCAATTCTGTAGATTTTTACTCCACTCTAAACGCTTTGCAGCATTTGTTTTTGAAAGGAGTGGTTTTCTGATTGCAACTCTCCCATGAAATCCGGCTTTGTGCAGCTCCCGGCGAACATTTTTTGTGGAAACTGAGTTCTTGAGGTGGTCATTAAGCGCTGCAGTAATTTCAGGATCTGTACTTTTGTGATCCTTTCTAACAATTCACATGAGAGTCCAACGGTCCCTATCTGAAAGTTTTGGTTTTCTTCCGGAGTTTTGTTTCAATGAGGAGGTTTTTTAACTCTTTCTCAAAGGCTGTCATTACTTTCAAGACAGTACTTCTTGATACACCAAACATTTCAGCTGTTTTCATTACACTAGCGCCTGCCATATGAGCACCAACAATTTGACCTCTTTGAAAGTCCGATAGATCTGTTATTTTAATGAATTTTAAGTACCTTTTTCTGATGATATCTGAAAAGAAACAGTAATTTTAGCAAAACATATTAAGCAACACTAATAATAAATCAAAAAATATAAAAATAAACAAGCTTTTGATGGTTTTATAGATATTTCAAAATTATGATGCTATGTGTTTCCATTATTTTGTCCAACCCCTCTATATATGCATGCACGTATACTTGTATTTGTGTATACATGTATATATCTATATCTGTGTGTCTATATATCTTCATGTATGTATATCTACAATGTCCATATATCTGACACCATCCACATGTCTACATATATACATATGGTTGCTAATACAGCTATGTATAAATTTCTTAAGTGTGTATGTATGTGCACTGCCCATATGAGCATGCATGGGTCAAGAGATGAATTTATATATGTGTATATGTGTCGCCAAATGCCAAGTACAGCAGTTTATTTTTGGGTAAATGCTTCTGTATTTGCATTACTAAGAAGATATTACCAGCAGTACTCCACCCTGGCACAAAACCAAACTGCATCACATCTAGTCTAACTCTGTTGTGCTATGACCCTTTGTGTGACTTTCATAACTTGGCTCAGCAAGTTGATACCTCTGTAATTATTTTTCCTCAAGGCACTTCCCTTACCTTTGTAATAGTGACTATAATGCCTCTACAACAGTCATTGGGTATGACGCCCTTCCTGGACAACTTATTAGCTACATGGGTGACTAGGCCATATCCCACTCCACCAGATATTTTAAGTATCTTTGCAATATTTCCTGATGGCCAGGGGTTTTCTGTGTCTTCATATCCTTAATTGCCTTATCTATTATACTGCTGTCAACTTCGATAGTTGGTCCCTCTCTTGGGCCCACTTTAGGAAGACTCTCCTTCTCCCATACATTCTCCATCTTTAGCAGCCTTAGTGGCACGTCCGTCCTCTTTCTTTTCAGAATCACTATGTGCAAGCTTGCCATTATCCATCCTCTCCCATATATAGAAATATATATATGAGTGTGCATATCCATATATATATATTTGTAATTTATATAAAGAAACGGAACGAACAAAAAATACACACTGTACATGTTGTCACAGCCTCTTCAGTTAATGTCCAAAAAATCATAATGATTTCACACCATTATGTATTTCTATATGTAAATAGATGTATATATTTGTGTGTCTGGTCTGTGTTCATATATATGTGTGTATGTGTGTGTATATATGCATATAAGTGTTGTCTCTGTATGTGTATACATGTGACTATTTATATATATATATATATATATATGTTTGCTATATTGTACTCACCTGTTTATCATCAATCTAACTTGAGATCACATGGCCACTGATTTGGTGATAGAGTTATCACCTTACCACACCATTTCTTTATCTCTCTAAAGCTATAACAATATTTTTTATCCCCAGACTTTAGATTCTTTCACTTTCTGTCTCCATATTATTTTTTCTGTCTGGGTTCTGTTGGTCACTCATATGTACCTGTTTAAATGTGTATTAACATACATATTTTCTGTATATTTCTGTATGCATATGATTAGTTATTTATATATGGGTTCATTATGCACCTGTGTATATACATATGTAGAATATCCCAACCAGTAGTCTCCCTTTGCATGTCAGCCGGACTTTGTTTTGTCAAAGGACAGAAGATGGTCTTTTTTCGGGCATCAGGAGAGGCACATGCGCAGATAGACTGGTTCGAGTAGAAGTGTGCGAAATTTCAGTTCCAGCAAGAAGACACGTTTTTCTCTCTCTCTCTCTCACCCGACGCGAGGCCTAAGACCTCGTGGTGCATTCATGGAAGAACAAACTTCACTGAAGGACAGGACAACAAGGCGATACCTTTTATGTTCTGAAGGACTTGAAATAAATATGTAAAGTTAACAAGATGTAGAATTGACTCATTACTTCATGCAGCCTACAAAAGAACAACATTCAAACAGTCTTCCGCCATCCACAGTCCTGTTAAAGTAGTGACCCCAGGCAAAAATGAATTTTTAACAATGGAACCAGTAGAGATGGTGAATGAAAATGGAAGCCCAAACATGTAACTTCTTCATACTCATCGTTTACAATTGTTTTCCATTGCAAAATTTCAATTCCAAGTTTTTTATCACCGATTTTCAATTCTGTGCCAGAAGCCTTGACATACAACTTTCACTGACTCTCTACCACCACTTTTGATCGAAATTGTTTCTGTCGTCAAATGCACTATGGCACGTTGGCATTTTTTTTCACCTGGCATTATTGCATTTTTCACCATGTTTATCACTTTCCTTCAGCTTTGTTTGTCAGAGATTACAAGTGGTTAAAATCTCTGGTACGGATTTGCCGTTTTGCAGCATTTATATTTTCTCACCATGACCTTCGTTTTGAGTCAGTGTATCTCTAGCTCTGCAGCCATGCATTCACATTTAAACTCGACACCTCATCATGGTTATCACTCCATTCGTCTTCAGTTGATGTCTCTATGGCACTTCAGCTTCGCATCTACGTAAACTCGATGCCCTCATGGCTATCACTCTGTAAGTCTTCACACAGCATTGCCTCCATCCTTGCCATTTTGGAACTTGATGAATACTCATCCATCGCCATGTTGAATTTACAACACCTTTTTCTTTCTCCGCCTGCAAGAATTTTTATTTCAACCTGCCTGCCTGTGGGAGTTTCACATCCCAGTCTTGCCATCATTTCAACATCCTTTATCTTCCATTTCCAAGTCAATAATGCAACCCTGGAAAATTCCGATGCTCAGGATTATTATCAGTTGAATCTCAAACTGCATATCAGTTTGCTGCACTTTTCCTGCATCTACACTGTTACCAGAAATTTTTGTTGACCAACAGAAATAGCAACTCAAACTTTTTCGACAGCATCCATCACAAACTAAATGGATGAAATTATGGAAGCCAGAGGGTGCTACAATTTCGACGGACAAACACACAAACTTTTCGTCTCATCTCGATGTTACCAAGAACTCTCGCATCTTTCTTGCATTAGACTCTCTAGCATTTCAGGAACCAGGACACTCCTTCCAGCCAAGTTTGTCATTCTTTAGTTTAAATGCCATTTTTCATACAATTGACTATGCTTTCTACTCTGCAAGCTTTTATTAGTTTACATGTTAGCACGTACAAAATAAAAACAACACACTTATGTTGCAATTTCATTTCAGCGATGATGCATTCCATTACGGAAAAATTGTTTCTTCAATGTACATCACACATTGTTCACTTTTCTTTGTTTTGTTTTTTATTCCACTACATGTTTTCTTGTGAATGTTTGCAATGCTTCACAGATTAGTTTAATTGTTGCTGCACTATTCAATGTTCATACACATATGCCTGCACCCAGTCACACACACACACCTCAATTACTGTGTCTTCTTTGCTTTCTTCTATGATGTCTGTGCCACCACATACTCTTCACGCCCTTGTTTACAGACAACTTACCTCTGTAAGACCAGCTTGGTCTCGGTATACACAGAGTTAGTTGCCTGTCTCTTTCAACACGCCAGCATGTCATCTATTTTAGTTGTTCTTGCTTAACCGCAGCAAGTGCACACATGACCACAACGCTAGACTCATTTCTTCTTTGCACTTCTTTCGAGGCACACCACATTACATGCACACTTCTGCCCGAAAAATTTTACTCTTATCAGGGATTGAGAATGAACTCACATGCTTGCACAGCTCCTTTCAATACGAAAGTCTCGCAGCTGCACCTTCTTTGCACGAACTCACAGGCATGCTCTCTCCACGCTGCTCAATTCGCACGTGAAGCGACATTACTATTCGGACTCCCTCAAATAGCACTCCCATGATTCTCTCTCCTGATATCCATAATTTTTCTCAGCGTTGCATCACATCCATCTGCACATGAATACATCATATCTTTAAAACAATTTTGTACGTTGTTTCCCATTTTTCTGCACAGTGCACACTTTTGTATATTTTCACCATTGGCTGTCCTGAAATGCACATTTTGTATACACTCAAGTTCATACATTACACAGTCCATTTTTTGTGTAAACTGTTTTCATTTTGCATTTTTTCCTACCTCTTGTATTTTACATGCTTTTGCCTGCATGCCTTGTCATTCTTCACCCATGTTGCATTCTGCTACCATCATCAATATCCATCAGTATCTTTTCTAGTTCGGCCTATGGAAGGAAAGGGGGTAGATGTAGAATATCCCAACGAGTAGTCTCCCTTTGCATGTCAGCTGGACCATGTTTTGTCAAGGGACAGAAGATGGTCTCTTTTCGGGCACCAGGAGAGGCACATGCGCAGATAGATCAGTTCGAGTAGAAGCGCGCAAAATTTCAGTTCCAGCAAGAAGACGCGTTTACTCTCTCTCTCTCTCACCCGACATGGGCCTAAGACCTCGTGATGCATTCATGGAAGAACAAACTTCACTGAAGGATGACAAGGCAATACCTTTTATGTTCTGAAGGACTTGAAACAAATATGCTAAGTTAACAAGATATAGAATTGACTCATTACTTCACGCAGCCTACAAAAGAACAACATTCAATTTTCAGCCATCTCCATCTTGTTAAACATATAATTATCTAAATCTTGATATTTCTAGGAGTGGCTTCTATCCTTCAAACTATATACACTATTTCTTGTGTATTTTTATCTTTCCAATGGTGATCTTTTCCATATATTTAAATGTTTTCCCAAATAAACATGCACTTAATTCTAGAAGTTCCAAGGAAGATATAAGATGATGCACAAGCACTCACCTCTGAGTGCACTGCATCTTATAGCAGAAACAGCTGTAAAGTTGATTACATTATTCCTGTTCCCTTGTCATTCCTTTAATTTTATATTACCCTCTGTACTCGTCTAATGTTTTATTCTGGAGCATATGTATATTGAGTTCTAAAAGCAGGTTATTAGTATGACTATGCCTAAGCGAAATCTTAAAATGTGTGTGTGTTTGTGTGTTCATATTTCCCTTGTTGTCATGTGTGTTCACCTGTTGCAAGCAATGGCTTTGCTGACTGTGTTGTTTGCTTGCATTCCACTGTGAATGAATGTCTGGACTTCTTGACATGTCTTGACATGCTGTGCAATCTTTGTAAAAAAAAAACCTCATTCATACAGTGTTGTTTGTTTCTAGTTCTCTGCATAAATATGCCCTGCGTGTTTGTTGTTCAATAGACTGGGAGATTATAACCTCAATTGGAAACAAATACAGATTGGTGATTAGAAGAGCATTGAGCCATAAAACTCTGTCCCAACATACTCTCATTTGACCTATGCAAGCATGGATACGTATATGTTAAAGCAAAGATGATGTGACATGTTAATGTGCTTTTGTTTATGTAACATTTTCATGTTTCTCTCTCCCCTCCTTTGTATGTTTTCATCAAATAGTTCATTGCCATAAAAATCATCACTGAAATAGGTTTAGCACCTTACAGCTGCTCCAAATGTTTGGCAGCCAAACAGCTGTGCCCAGTTGTCCCATTCTGACTGCTGAAGTATAAATGATGCCAAGAAAAAACAAAACATGAATTTTATATGGCAATGAGAAACTCTTATATGGCAAGCTGGAATATTTTTATTTTTTTTTACTTAAATTGTAAAAGTTGTAACTGTGGATAGTTGTAAATGATATAATTTTAAGTTGGGGATTATCTGTATGTCAAATATATTTTAATTATAATATATTTATCTTGATTTTTTTTTTTTACTTCCAGGAGAAAT
This sequence comes from Octopus rubescens, assembly GCA_027564515.1. Classification (NCBI taxonomy): domain Eukaryota; kingdom Metazoa; phylum Mollusca; class Cephalopoda; order Octopoda; family Octopodidae; genus Octopus; species Octopus rubescens. The sequence continues at coordinate 32,928,290 of JAOPUL010000839.1, read as the reverse complement.
GCAACTTCCAGAAAAAAGAATTGACTTAAGTAAGTTGGATTTTGTTTTTCTTTTCATTTTTACAGGGCTGTGGAGTTGGTACGCAAAATATGTGATTCTGACCCCTCTATTTATGTTACCATTGACTCTGACTACAACTCTTCTATTTGCAATTAGACTTATTTCTTATATCAGTTGAGATCACAATATACATAGCCAATGTGAACTTTTTAGGCTACGTTATAGCACCTCAGTTCTGTTTAGTTTTGGATTTACTGGTTACAGCTATGATGTTGTAGCTTTTATTTCACATTATTTATCAAATAAGTTACAAACAATTAAGCATAAAACAAAACTTAGAAAATGAAAAAAAGTTTTTATCAAAAGGCATTAAAGTAAAATGATTCAAAAGAAATAAACTATAAAATCAGAAAGATTTTTGCTTAACAGTAAAGTCAATTAGATATATAACTCTTTTTGAGATGAAAGCATTGTTTGAATATAAAATTTAAGTGGATGTATTATGAAAGTGTACATTAAATGAAATATATATTATGTTGTAAAATTATAAAAAAAAGTGTATCCCTACAAGATGTATTGTAGAACATTAATCCGAATCCCAAATTGATAAACATCTTGTTCTTAGAAGCAGAACTGCTTCTCCCACATAGAAGTCTTTAAATCTAATTTGATTTTGATTTCGGTGCAGAAAACAATCAACTTATATTTGTAAAATTGGAAATTTTAATGCATTATATTCCTAAAAAGTAATCTTGATCTCCTACTTAATGTGGAGGTTGTGTTAGAACACAGAATACTGCAGTATTTATCTTGAGAGGATATCTCATAACGACTCATGGTGCATAAAAGCACTTGTAATTATATCGTTGTTAGACAAGAACCATCTGCTATGGCCACTGGAACTGCCAGATCATGTGATTTCACCCTGCTATGGGTTCCTCAGTAACAGATCCCCAGCAGCAGCATAACAGCTGAATCTCCCATCAATGATATATAGAACCTCAGTGTCTAGTCAGGCACTGGTGTCGTGAATAGCCAGTGTGGGCTTATTAAAAAATAATCAATAGCAACAGAAGCAGTTTTAATACCAAAAGGTTATCTTGATCGCCAACTTAAACTGGAGGTTGTGTTAGAACACAGAATACCGTATTATTTATCCTGAGAGAATCTCTCATAAGGACACTGATGGATCAGGGGGAAAAGGAGTAGCTTCATAAGAATCTGAGGGGAGAGTAATAGATGGTTAAAGATAGGGGTAGCGGTGAATGTTGTGAATGATGAGCAAGGTTGGGGTTGGGGGTTGATGGGAAATACCAGTATGGAGAGAGGATAAAGCGGGTGAGATAGAAGTGGTTCAGGAAGGAGAATAAATTTGAAATATCAGGCACTTGAACATGTCTAGCATTAACTTGTTCAGTTTGAACCTTTTGCATTCCCTGTTTACTCTCCCAGCATATGTGATGTAATCCTCCTCCTTGTTTTGTTCTTTTCTAGGTTCAAACATTTCCAGCATGTAGTAAACAACGAACTTTTCTCGCTAAAAATTTTACACAATATGTCTATTGTATTTCTAAAGTTTATGTCAGAAGGTTTTTCAGGAGTACATAATTTCTATAACACTCATGTTCTCCTGCTGCCAATTTTCTTAGGATTAGACGTGTTTTCATATCGTCGCAATCTTTGCACTCTTTATTGAAGATCTGTTCATATCTTCTGTAGTATGCCTCGAAGGTAACTTCTAGTTCATGCTTAAATTCCGTTATTGAATTTGCAACATAATCTGGCGAGAACATCTTTTCAGCATTTTTGGACTATTTACTATTTATTGGTTGCAGCATTTGTTGCTGTAATAGTAATTGTTGTTGTTGTTGCAGTTTCTGCAACTCGAGCAAGCCGGCCAGCAAATCTTCTATAATTTTATGATTTTGTATATTCGCACAAAAATTTTTTTCTTTTTGAGTTTTGTGACTTCTTGTAAGTTTGTTAATTCTTCGTTGCCACTGTTGTAATCCAATATCTGACTGTTATAATTGTCCCCTCCTATATAGCAGTATACATAGTTAAACAAGTAAAGAACATGACTATATATAGCCGACATCACTGACTTCTCCCTTTTGACTTCCTAGGTCACCAGCTTTGTAACCTCATTGCAGTTATAATTTCACTTGATTAAAAGTTATTTTCAGTTCAACACATTAAAAAATGTAGCCTGCGTTTAACTATATAGGATATATATATATATATCATCATCATCATCATCCTTTTAACGTCTGTTTTTCCATGCAGGCATGGGTTAGACGGTTTTG
>JAOPUL010000839.1:32862623-32879883 GCA_027564515.1 Octopus rubescens | reverse complement strand
CAGCTTGCCAGTTTCCAGTCAAACTGTCTAACCCATGCCAGCATGGAAAACAGACGTTAAATGATGATGATGATGATTCTTATTACAATGTTTAGCTTATTATAATTTTACTGGTCAACTGTGATAACTTTCTGAAGTAAATAGACAAGAAGCTAATACATCCACTGTAAATAAATTCCTCATGAGTAAAGTCATCGACATGCAGTTTTGCTAAACATAAAAGTTTTTATTCTTAGAGGATGAAATTACAGGTGATGCGTCTCCCTGCTATGAATTTACGGACACCATCCAGAATATGTTATTCTTACGAACCCCATGGAAGGTTGACAACTTTTCTTGTATGGAATGTTTCATCTTACTGCCATTGCTTGACACTTCGGTGGTGAGCATAGTGTTCCCTTTCATGCAGAAACTAGTTTGTTTTCATACAATTGCACAACATTGACTGAATAAGCGATGGAGGTAGAGAAATGGTATATGCTGGAAACCTTGTCAACTGCCAGTACAAATGAGAGAAATGCAGTGTTATTTTATTTGATAGGGGTAATTAATTGTGTATGGGGGGGGAGACAAAATTAATGACTGGGGTAAAATGAGTAATGACTAATTTCAATAATTTCTTCTTTTTAACTGCATGGTGTGTAAATATATCACGAAGAGAGACACTCCAGCAGATCGTGAAGAAGCTATACAGAATATTTTTATAATGGTTTTTTTCTTTTTAGTCGAGTTTCGTTCAATCCATATCATGTACCATTTTTCCCTGATCCTCTTTCATTTGACCTAGATATTTGGTGTTTCTGATCTTTCTGATGTCTAAGGATGGATATTGATGTGTATGAATTTGTTTTCAAATGTAATTTTGGAGAATTGAAGCGGCAAATTTACCTTAACTCGGCTTACTCATTTTGCCCCAACTAAATTTGTCTTCCATATGCTCAAAGAGAACGGTTATAATTTTCTGAAATAGTGTTCAGATTAAGTTATAATGTTATTAATGCATTTGGGGAAGGCCATTTGCTTAGCTGATATAATTTTTGTAAGGTAGTGAACATTTGTAAAAAAGGAAGGAAAAAAACTAAAAAAAGAACAAAAGAAACAACAATTCAACACCAGGTACCCCAACTGGTCTCACACGCAAGGTGCAACGGAACCTACTGAAACAAGCCAATACACTTGTGGCATTACCTCGGTTAGGCAAGCCGCCAACAATAACAAGAACTTCGCTGTCAGCGGCCCAACTCCTCCAAACGTCTCAAATGCCACAGGCTGGAAGAAATAGTTCACCAACAGGTCCCGATACTTGAGGGCCTTGTTCTGTTTGGCAGCAGAAGCAGTGACCCTTCTATTTACTGCCGAATTCAGGATGTGGGAGGGAGCAAAGGAATCATAGACTGTGGCATCCCAGATGAGGCACCTACCTCTTACCCAGGGACCAAGGGTAAGACCATCTGGTCTCTTCCCATCGCTTCTGGATAATCCCACTGGCTCCAGAACTGAGGGGATATTGATCCAAGCCAGGGCTCGCTTGATGATCAGGTTTAGCTTGGTGTGATGAACAAAACAACCAGCATTAAGGCAGCAAGATAAACCGTGAAGGCTTGTGGAGTCGAGGGGCCTACCACAGCGGCATCTCAGTCCCCCAGAAATGCCGGCTCCCACTCTGAGTGCAGTGGAGATGCGGAGCTCATCCAAACTGAGCAGACTACCAATGTTGGCAACAGGCAGGGCATCAATCCAGTCCCCCAAGAATTTTGCACTTGCAGAGAGTAGGCAACAGCCCACTCCACTGTAACAGAGCTTCAGCCGTCTCCCTGTTGGAATTAGTCCATGTTGGAAAGGAGAGGATGTTGCCTACCAGAGGGGAACATGCATGGATAGAGGAGAGAAAACAAGGAAGAGATAAGGAATAAGGATAAGCACTTACGTCAGCCTAGACCCCCAAACCGTTTTGGCAAAGCAGCCTGGTTGCGAGACGCAGGAGAGAGTTTGACATTGACCAGACTCTCGAGTTTCCTGAAGATTAGGTCATCAAAGAATTGAAGCGACGACGAGAATCTATAGGAGGGACTAACCCTGAGGAAATACAGACACCTAGGAATCGACAAATAATTTCTAAGTATGAAGAACCCTTGGTGTGGCTCAATGTTCTCAAGGTTCTTCAGTAATTGCTTAAGTTTAGCCATCTTGGAACAAAAGATGGGCTCGAAAGCACTGTCAGTAATCGGGGCTCCAAGAAAGTACCACTCTGATGAGGGAGGAACCGTGATAGAGGGGAAGGAGTCTGTAAACAAGTTTATTGCTGGTGTGAAGCTGGATGGTTGCGGAGCCAGAGCTCACAGTTGGAGCTGTTGACACTAAGGCCCCTACGACCAAGCTCATCAATCATCGACCTCACAGTTGCAAGAACCTTATCAGGACACTTTAAACAGGCATCCTCAAGATACCAGACATTTAAGTCCAAGCCAGCTCCCATCTTGGTAACATCATCAATATCCAGAGCGAACAGAGTGGGTCCAAGTGGGTCAACCTGTTGGACCCCAGAGGCAAATGAGATGAGGTGGTCACCAAAGGAGAGGTAGGAGGGTTCCCGATAAGCCTGCCAAGCAAAATAATATAGCTGTGGGGCATTCTCCCTTACTGCACGGAGGACAATATCCCAACGGATTGAATTGAAAGCATTCTTGAGATCCAGTTTGAGGATGACCTTTGGTGACTCAGAAGGTAAGTTGCTGAAAGCTCTAGTGGCATGAGTAGCAGCCTCACAACCTAACTTTGTACCCACCCCTAGCTGGGTAGGGGAAAATTCGTCAGATAGGCCATCTGAGACCGAGGACAGACACACTTTCACTGTGATCAGTCGCAGAGTACATCCAACTGCTATGGGGCGGAGGTTACCATTCAGCTTGGTGAGACCAAATAGTTTAGCCACAAAGAACAGGGGTCGAATGTAGGGAGTGACACTCTCAGAGGAGAACATGTTAACAAACTGTGTTAATCTCTCCAAGAGCTCCAGACCGGCATCACCGGCCGACAGGGAGATACCATCCTTGAGGTGTTGAGGTCGCAAACCATCAATTCCAACACTAGAACCTGAAGGAAAGGATGCAATCGCCTTCCTGACGTTGTCAGTGGTGAAAACAGGTTGTAAGAAACCTGGTAGGTCGGGCCAGTGTAGGTTGTCGACCGGAGAATGTTTCTCCTTCAATCGACTGTGGGAGTCCCTTGTGCACTTGGCGTGGGAGGACAGAGAGGAGAGGATGCAAACAGCTCTCTTAATGTCAATTTCGCAAGCTTGACGATCGAACATTGTTCGGGGTTACACCGATCATCGACCCAAAATGAACAGTGGTTGGGGTAAAGTAAAAAATGCGGTAAAAACTCCTCATTGTGCCCCCTTCCCCTATCTGAAGTAGTGGAGAAAGTCGAGGTATTTTAACCAAAGATTTTTGGATCGTTGTAATTATTTGCGCAACACGTAAATAACTGAAATTGTAAACTATATTCCGAATGTATTTATTAATATCAATTATATACTGTATTACATTGCATGAATACAGACAAAAACATTACTTACACACAAAATACTGTAGAATTATACAAATACAATAAAAATATGCAGCCTATAACTTGCACTGTACTTCTAATTTGATAAAATGAATTTAAAACAAGTGAAGTATAGCAATCCTTGAGCAATTTTGTGAAGATACCGTTTCTTGGCCCTATCTTCATTTCAGCGCTCCACAAAATATCACTCATTTGAAAATGTTCTTGTTTGTCCGCTAGCTACGGTATACAAAACGAATTACACAATCTGGAATTAAACAATTGTTTATCACATTGCCCTACTCTAATATATAAAGTTAATCATGTTGCTTTTCTCTCGTTTTACCTAAGTGTCTTGATAAAATATCCATCACATTGTTGTAATAATTAATAAAAAAAACGGTACCATCGAAAACATTTTGCGACTAACATTGAAGGTTAATTCAAGATCAAAACTAGACTATTAAAATATGAACAATAAATTACAACAAAGAGAATTAAACTGTTGTCAACAAATACATATAAATCATAACACACGAACCTTGCTATAATTGAATAAATGTGTTTAACTGGAAGACCTGAATAATCAACATTCAGCTGTCACATAAATAACGTGGTTGCATTTTTTTTTACAAGTTTCTTCTACTCTTCGGTAGTAGAGGAAGTTTTAGTACGAAGCTAGTTGTTGTTACTGTTGTCGCGTGTAATTAACTCTCACTTGTTTATTTCATTAACATTGCAACTGCTTATTCATTTTATCTGTTTATGTTTCATAACGTATAATTTCATCTAGGAAAAAAAAAGGATTCCGTGGATGGAATTTTAATTGTTAGGGTTTTTACAAGCAACTTGTATTTGTGTTCAAAGAAATTCGAAAAATAAATCGAAGTTCGTTTGTGAATCGAAATTGCTTAACTACAGATATTAATTTCGTATATTTTTTGACCGACATTAGGAAATATTACACTGTATCTTGTTAAACTTCTGAAAACATTTGTATTTTACAAACTATCCATGGCTAAAACTGGTGATGGCTCAAATATCGATCCAAACGATGACCTAGCAGATTGGATGTCCCAATTACCAGCTTTTTGTCATGACTTACCGCTAAATAGTTTGGCGATCCCAGGTAAATATATCTTTAACCTAACTTTTTGTTACTCAATATTTCCTAATATTGATTTCTATTTTAGGTATCTAACTACATATTTGTGGGATAAGGTTTACTTGATTGAATCAACCCCGTCCCAGAGCTTGAATAGGATGAACAAATTTCAACTCAGAAAGTAAATGGCATGACTATTTACAGTGAAACATTTATCCAATGCGCTATCGAATCTGTCATTCACCGACGCCTTTCTCGATAAAATCGACTACTCCCCTCCCCCAAAATTCCAGGCCTTCGTGCCCTGTATAGAATGGAATATTAGACCTTTCTTATCTATAAGGGATTTTTCCCCAAAGCAGAGATCTAGACTAAATGTGCTTTGCAGTATCGAGGTTGATGGAATAAATAAATACTAGTGGTTCACTAGACTGGGAGAGACTGAGAAGGTGGTAAACGCTAATAGTTTGCTGTTGAGGAAAGACACAAATTTAATGTTTCGTCATACACTTATTGAAATGTATTTTGAAGTGGTTTTGTAGGCGGGAATGTATGATTCTGTGTGTGTAAATACAATATTGTGACTGTATACTGGAATAAAGTATGAAACCATAAACTTATAAATAAATTTCGTTTAGAGAGTACTGTATTTCAACTTTATCCTCTTTCAGATCAAGTGTATATTTGTTTAAATTGCTATGCAGGATGTAAAAGTTTTATTTCTGGTTGTGATATTTTATGTAACTGCGATTGACCAGCAGGGTAGTGCACCACTGCTATGGTTTTGCTGTCATCTGCTCGTTGTAAATAGCCGACAGTTGTGTGAAGGCTTAACATTCCTTTCATCTTTCTAGGAGAATTTTTCATTTAGATAATTAGAAAATGATTTCTAAAGGTAAAAGCACCCGTGTTGAGAGCCCTGGTGCCGCATAAAAAGCATCCGCGACAAGAGCCCTGATGCCATGTAGAAAGCGCCCGCGTCAAGTGCCCTGGTACCACGTAAAAAGCACTCACATCGAGTGCCCTGGTGCCACATAAAAAAGCGCCCGCATCGAGAGGCTTGCAACGGTGCAACATTAAGTACTCATGTTGAGAATCCTATACAAAACCACCTGCGTCAAGAGCCAGGTGATGGTGCCACGTTAAGCACCCGCGGCAAGAGCCCTGGTGCCAGGTAAAAAGCACCCACGTCAAGAGTCCTACCATGGGCTCGGCATTTCGGTATGGTAGGGCAGACATGAGACTCCAAAGCCTTTTCTGGCAAATACAAAATGCCAAAAGGATGTAAAATACATGGTTCACAATATAAGATAAGTTTGTGTTTGTTTGTCTAAGCTTGTCTGATTTCGTCTCTGCTATATTGATACGCTAGAAATGTGAAAATATGTCCTTGAATCCAAGTTTCCCACTCTATCTTGCTCTACCTCACCCACTCCTCACCGCCACCAATATGAAGGAGGTTCGAGTGCATGCACAGGGGCCACCGGGCCATGTGTATATATCTGTTATCTGTTCCCCACCTTCTGCGAAGGTGCATGCACACATGCCACTTGGTTATTATGCCCGTCTGTCCCTGGTCTTTAATATGGTGGTATCTGAACCGAGTTGTGACAGGAGTCCCCCCCCCCTCTTTGCAATACACAGGTGCGTGGTACACACTGACTAACCAGCTGGAAAGGGTGCTTTCCTGGGGTGAGGCAGCAGCATCGCCAAAGTCATTTGCTTGGGAAGACCGCATCGAGTGCTTTCGGTTGCTAAGAGGCGCCCACATCGATAGCGCAGTTGTTTAGAGGAGGCTACATCAAGGGTCCCATTGCTAAGTGGTGACCGCATCAAGAGTTTAATGGAAATGTCTTGTGGCTTGAGATGGCAGCATAGGCAATGTCTTGTTGCTTGAGGTGGCAGCACCGACAATGTCCTGTTGCTTGGCGTGTCGCAGCAGCAATGGCAATGTCTTTGCTTGAGATGGCAGCATCGAGAGTTCAAATGCTAAAAGGCATTCCGGGCTGACAGCGAGGGCTCTCTGGCGGCTCAAGTGACAGGTAGAGGCAAAGTGTGATCCTCAATTGTCTCTTTACGTTTGTTCGGGAAGCGAGTGGTACAAGACAAAATACGATTCTCAATTGCCTCTTATGTTTGCACAGGCAGTGAGTTGTGCGAGGTAAAATATGATTCTCAATTGTCTCTGGTCTGTTTTTCGGGAAGCGAGGTGTATGAGGCGAATACGGCTATCTCAGAAGTGGTTGTATGGGAGGCGACACCCACTGCTATACAGTGGCTGTATAGGAAGTGGCGTCCCACTATATTGTATGGGAAGCAAGTGTTGAAAGACGGGTGTCGGTGGCACGTTAAAAGCACCCAGCACACACTGTAAATGTGGTTGGTGGTAGGAAGGGCATCGGGAAGCAAGTGGTATGAGGCAAAACACGATTCTCAATTGTCTCTTATGGTTGTACCGGAAGCGAGTTGTGTGAGGCAAAATACAATTCTCATTTGTCTCTGGTCTGTTTTTCGGGAAGCAAGTTGTACAAGGCGAAATACGACTGTCTCGGAAGTGGTTGTACGGGAGGTGATGCCCCACTGCTATACAGCGGCTGTATGGGAAGCGAGCATCGAAAGTCCACTGCCGGTGGTACGTTAAAAGCACCCGGCACACACTGTAAATGTGGTTGGCAGTAGGAAGGGCATCTGGCCGTAGAAACCAAGCCAAACCAGACTGGAACCTGGTTTAGCCCCCTGGCTTGCCAGCTCCAGTCAAACTGTCCAATCCATGCTTGCATGGAAAAACGGACGTTAAAGGATGATGATGAGGAGGAGGATATATATATATATATATATATAAACACTTTGAAAGGTTTATTTTAAAACTTAACATGTTTAACACCCTTTAAAACTGAATCTTAAGTTTGTCTTAATTCTTTTGTGCTTTTTTTTTTTAAAGGATTACACAGACCACATAGATGAAATATCAAATAAATTAGTTGCAATTATGGATGTATCAACAGAATCTTATATTTTGAAGGTTAGTTTTACCAGTTTTTTTTTATACTTTTAAATCATCAGTAATTTTAAATATTATTGCTGATTGACGGATGATGTATTGAGCATCAAATAACCATTAGGTTTTCTGTCAACTGAAGGAGAATTGTTCAAATATATTTTGTACATATTTAGTTTGTGGCACACATCCAGTATTTGGGTGAGTCATTTGATATTTGCTTGGCTTCAAGAGGAAGGATCTAGTGGTACATCAAATAGTAGAATTACTAATAAGGAGAATATCTCTGGACTGCATTTTCTAATGTATAGTACAGTAGCTAGTATCAATGGCTATAATTGTTGTTCTTTAGCCCTAAGTCAGTTCTGACCCAGAAGATGCATGATATTCCGGCTATGACTATCACATCTTTTATTCAGAAATAGTGCATCTAGTACTATATGATTTTATGTTTGGTATACTAGTTAGTATTTGTGGCTATAATTGTTACTGTTGTTGTTTAGTTCCAAGTCAGTCCTGATCCATCAAGCCTGTAATCAAAGATATTTTAGCTGTGACCATCAAACATCTTTATTTAGACATAGTGTATATAGGATTACATTATTTAACCCTTTAGTATTCACATTATTTTATCAAAAGTGATGCTTTTTTATTCACATTATTTTGAATTAATGATGATCTTGTAGCTATGAGATTTTGATGAGGTAACTTAATTTTTTAAAATGATATTGTAGTGTTGATGTAAGGAGCCAGATCTGGCCAGTTTGAACATAAAACAGATAGAATATTTTGGCCGGATATGGCTGGTTTAAATGCTAATGAGTTAATGTATAGCATAGTAGTTAGTATCAGTGGCTACTATAGTTTTATAATAGTGTTATAATTTATTTCCTTTACATTCTTTTTATTTTATAATCTTTTGATAAAAGCAGCTTCTTTTTTTAAATTTTGTATGTTTTGTGTTTCTTTTAACTTCTTAAATAATGCTACAAGATTACATCAACCTCAGTACTAGACTGGTACTTTATTTTATCAGCCCCAGAGGGATGAAAGCAATGTCGTCACTAGGATTTGAACTCAGAATGTAAAATGCCAGAAGAAACAGCACAAAGCATTTTTTCCAACACTAATTTTTTTGCTACTACCTTTGTAACTTCTCCAAGGATTTATAAAAACAACCATAATAACATAAGTAAAGCCTTTACACCCAAACTTTAACAGGTTAGGGTGCTAAAAGGTAGCATTTGATTCCAAATTGTGCATGTATATTGTGTATTTTCAATCAATACAAGAATATGTCTAATTACAAACAGAAGGCTCAAAGTTGGTTTTATGTACTAACTCCACAGCCTTGAACAAATCAGCTATTAAAATCTAAATGTTTGATTGTTAATGATGTAATCAAATCATTTATTGCTCCTTATTTTACACTTTTAGGAATTTCTTATGCAACACAGTACATGATATTACCAGCATTGGCAAAGGATGTTCCCAACATTAACTGTCATATGACAGGTAACATTCTAGTCAGTATATAATGCACAAAAAATATAAATTTAATAGGATCAGAGTTATCTTCCCTTGGGGGATGAACAGAAAGAGCCACTACCAGTTATATTAATAGATGATCATGGAAGAGTTAACAAAAATATCGAGTATCAAAATACATTCTCAGCATTTTACAATATTTTTCAGTGGGATGCTAAGCCTCCAATGCCATCTCAGCATTTTAGGAATATTTGTAAACAAATGACAAAGTTTTATGAAGTCACAATAGACGTCTTACCTGAACATCAAGTAAAGGTATGTTACATTTTATAATTTACACAATAGCATATATTTATACTCATTCATCTGCTTTGTCCGTGCTGACATAGATTAGGAGTGACTTATTATTCTACAACCAGATGCCCTTTCTATTACCAACCTTTACTTGTTTTACAAGTAAATATTTCTATTCTACAGCTCACGACACAAATCCACTAAACTACATGATGCATAGTCTGCAGGAGCTGTAAACATAACTTCACAGTTGTCAGCTCAGTGTCAGTATGAAGACATGCGGAAATAGACATTCACATGCACGCATGCACACACACACACACACACACACACACACACACACATATCTAAGACATCTCCCTTACCCTTGTAACAGCTGACTATAATGCTGCTACATCAGTTATTGGGTATAACACCTTCCTGTAAACCTGATTAACTATATGGGTGACTAGGCCGTATCCTACATTGCCAGATATTTTAAGCACCTCATTAGTGATTTGTGATGGATCATAGACTTTCATTGTCTTTGTATCCTTCATTATTTTATCTATCATACTGCTGTCTACTAGGATAGCTGGTTCCTCTGTTGGGTTCACACTGGGAAGACATCTTTTCTCCCATGCATTCCTTGTGTTTAATAATATACTTGCATGGTAATATTTCCATGCCACTTTCTTTTTAGAATCACAAAGTGCAAGTGTACTATTGTCGATTTGCACATACCTTTCACCCACATCTGAATTCTCCCTGATACATTTATCTTACAATCCGGAATACCTCACACCTCTAATTCTCACACTGTAAAACATTGGCAAATATCTTACTTTCTGCTTCCCCTTTTACTATGTAAACCTGTTGTTTAGCTTTCTTTCTGGTTACCTGATATAATAATTCTCTGCTGCCAATCTTTTTCTTATGCTTATCTTTTATAGCTCTGCCTACCTTACTGTTCCACTAGCATATCACCCTTGGGCTGGCCAGGACTTTGCAGCAGCCATAGATTTGGTCTGTAGCCCTCAGGAGATTGTCTCATAGGAACTTCAAGTTGTTCTCTCAGTTATATGTCTTTAATTCCTCCTCCTTTTCGTCAAATGCTTCAACTAGAATTTCTCTAAATTCCTAACTGTTTGCTGGGTCTTTGAGCTTCTATGTCTTCCCTTTTCCAGACTGGTTTGTTTCTCTTTGTCCGTTTAGCTCTAAGTCTGAAGTAACTAACCACTAACTGGTGTTGGGTTGTACATTCTTCGCCTGGGAAGGATATTGCATTTACAAGCATCTGTCTATCCTATTTTCTCATGAGAATGTAGTCAATCTGACTTGTGTGACCACTAAAATGATAGGTGATCAGGTGGCTGGCTAGTTTCCTGAAGTTAGTGTTGCAGATCATCAGATCCTTTGAATCATAGAACTTTAGCAGCCTTGTTGCCTCCTCAATTGTAGAACCAAAGCCCTAACCTCCCATGCACACCATGAAATCCTTTGGAATGTTACACAACATGTGTATTGAAGTCACCATCCACAATAATCAAGTCTCTGTATTTTGTCATCGATGTAGTCTACAAAAGAATCTCATAAAATTGGTCCTTCTGATCTTCTGATCTTCTGCCAGCCCAGAGTGTGGAGAATAAGCCGAGATAAATGTAACTGTTGATTTAGCTGCTGTAACCCCCTCAATTACCTTATCTACTTATTTTTCTGCTAAAAGTATGCCTACACCACCCACCCTATCACTGCTGTCTATCCAAAAGAATTTGAACCTCTGTTTCTTACCCGTGAGGAATCTGGTGAAAGCTCCTTTCCATTTAATCTTTTGCACACAGCACATGTCTACAAGCTGCCACTTCAGCATTTCAATAATCTAACTAGCCCTTCCTTTCATTATGCTGACATTGGTTTTGGACTTGGAAGGAAGAGTGGAAAGACAGTTTGGTAACTATCATCAGAGCCCGCAAGGAAGATTTGTGTGAACACCTGCCAGTTGGCAGAGGGATCTTGTACATAGTTAATTTACTCCATAAATTACAATTTCTTCAATCTCATACACCATCTAGAGCATCAACAATGTGAGGGAGGAAGGGGCTAGGGTTTCAGGTTATCCAGAAGAGAAGGTAGGTACATAAAAAGGCTTGAATATCTATATATGTAATCACATACACATTATATATATCTCACATGCATATACACACACATGTATGCCTACATATATACAACTCACATACCCAAGTATGCATACATACAAGTATGTGATGCCAGGAAGGACTACACACAAATATATTTATACATAAAGAAGGAGGAAGGGGAATGCATAATGAGATGCCAGGGTAGAAAATTCAGGTATGTTTCAATCAAAAATGGTGGCAGTGGGTGGAGAAAGGTGAGTTAAAAAGATGTGGTTGTCTTTAAGCTCTGCAATAATCTGTTGCAGTGTACTTATTATTATATGGACTTAATAAAACAATTCTGTAATATTTAATTTATTATTAATACTATTCATCATCATCATCATCATCATCATCATCATCATCATCATCATCATCATCCTTTAATGTCCGTTTTTCCATGCAAGCATGAATTGGATGGTTTGACTGGAGCTGGCAAGCCGGGGGCTAGCACCATGCTCTCATCTAGTTTAGCTTGGTTTCTACAGCTGGATGCCCTTCCTACCGCCAACCACATTCGATGCTCGGGTGCTTTTAACGTGCCACCGGCACTGGACTTTTTACACTTGCTTCCCACACCATCCACATTTACAGTGTGTGCTGGGTGCTTTTAACGTGCCACCGGCACTGGACTTTCGATGCTTGCTTCTATACCATCCACATTTACAGTGTCTGCTGGGTGCTTTTAACATGCCACTGACATCGGACTTTCGACGCTCGGGTGCTTTTAACGTGCCACCGGCACCAGACTTTCGACTCTCGGGGCATCGCCTCTCGTACAACCACTTCTGTATGACATTTGAGGGTGTCAGTCGTATTTTGCCTCGACAGTTGTATTTCACCTCATACAACTCACTTCCCGAAAACAGACTAGAGTATTGTTTAGTTTAAAAGGTAAAGGGATTATTGGAGATTGTTTAGAGATCACTGTCTAATTGTAGTTCCTAGTTATACTTGTAAATTATTGTAACCCATGTTTACTTAGTTATCAGTTTAGAGGAAGTATGTATTGTGTGTGATACATATGATTGTACTGCATCATATGTATTGCATGATGTTATATAAAATAGAAGTTAAACAGCTGAGAAAATATAGTATGAGACTGCATGCATACAGTTATTGAGTTCAGATAAGCTGCAGAGATACATGGCTGTCAGACATAGGGACTAGATTTTCTGCGAGAGTTCTTAGCATGTACCTTCAGATTCTTTCCAGGTATTGAGCAATGAAACTGAGACTCTATACAGTGGACCAATCTGCTGTAAATAGGAGCTAAATTTCTTTCTTTCCCTCTCTCTCCCCCCCTCTCTCTCTCAGATCACACCTTACCATCTTAAGAAAAAAGTTAAAAATCACATTATATAATGTAGCCAAGATATGCTATTAGTTATGGGTGGAATGCCTTTGATCATACGTATGTTCAAGTAGTGATGACCTGGCACTAAACAACAACATACACTAGATATCAAGTTGAGAGAAGCCCCAACATGGTGCTTGACCCTCTTCAAATAATAGTTAATTCTCCTTCAGTTCAAACCTGTCATCTTAAAAAAAAATGGAAGGATACACTGAATATTGTAGTCCTAACCTGGACATACAAAAATACAGGCTGATCAAAGCCGTAAAATCTTTGATCATAGGTCCACACTCACATGGCTCACCTGGGGCTAAAACAGTGACAATATATACTGGATATTTGGTGAAACAATCACACACTGAAATTAAAGGTAAGTCTGTTCCTCTGTGGGTATGATAGGGGACAGATCTTTCCAAAGAATAATAGCTTTATAAGTGACATAGTTTCTATTGGGAATAGAAATGAAATGGAAGACTTAGTTAAAAGGGAGCATATCACTTACAGAGCCTCTGTGTAGTTGCTTGACCTGTTGTAAATAGCAACCAAATTCCCTCAATTCATAATCCCTTACTATCTTAAAAAATGGAAAGAACACTTTAGAATAGTGAAGTGCTAGATGCCCTTTAAAGGGTAGCCTAGTCAAGGTTTAAAGTACTTGATCTTTAAAAAATGCAAAAAAGAGTATGTGCCAATAAGAGATCTTCTGCATAGTCATATGGCCTAATAGAAATAGCAGCCAAATCTCTTTAAACCCTTCTTTTATCATATTTCTGCTGAAATACATCGCCTATTTCAATTAATTTTGAAAATAAGGAAGAATTTAATAAAATACCTTTGTCATTATCAACATTATTAAGCTAGTGTTTGGAACATAGATTAATATGGAATTTCAATGTAAGGTTTTAATGTAGATCTCTTTAAAACAGGAAGTCTGTATCATCAAACCAAAGGCAGTTTCTGACAGATTGGCATCAAAAGGGTTAAATCACATATCTTTAAAAAGATGTCTTAGGTTGCATTGAATAATCTAGAATTAGATACATGATGCAAAGAAAAAAAAATAAAAAAAATGAAATAATAATTATAGGATGGTCATTGCTGGAATGTTTTTTTGGTTAACCTGTGGCTAAACAACAACAGCAAACAAACGATCAGACTTGCAAACATGTCTTAAGTATTTATATAGTTTTCATTTATCTCTTATGGTTTGGTAGCTGTGTTGTTGAAGTGGTAATATTGGACTGGATATGCTGGTTAACTAGCATGGAGAGTTGTTGGTCTTGAAGTGTAACTATAAATAACCTTCTCTTTTTACAACTTATGCTAAAAATATAATGTTGATTCTCTCTGGGATATTTCTAACCCAAATAATTAGTTTTTGTTTCAATTCTGAAAAGCAACAAGAACAAGAAAAACAATTTATTTTCTCCTTGAAAATATTTTCTGCTTTCCACGTTATATATTTTCATTGGTATACTGGCAGAGTTAATTATTATAAGAACGGTGGGTTGGTAAAATTGTTAAGTGTGCCAGAAAGAATGCAATGTGGTATTTTAGTTGCAACTCTTTATATTCTGAGTTCAATTGCCAACAAGGTCAGTTTTTATTGCTTACCCTTGTAGGGATCATTTACCCTTTAAGCATTCAGATTACTCTGTCAAATGTAATGCTTGTTTATTCACATTGTTTTGAATTAATTATGCATTATCTTGTTGCGTCAAGATTTTGACGATGCGATTGTAATTTTTGGAATGACATTGTTGGGTAGGTATGAGAGGCTGGATCTAACCTGTTTAAACCTGAAGCAGGTAGAATATTTGGGCCGTATATGACCACTTTAAATGCTAAAGGGTTAAATAAAATATCGCCCAAGTACTGGTGATGAAATAATTGATTGCTCTTTCCCTAAAATTTAAAACCTTTTAAGGAATTCGATTGGCAAAATCAGTAGAGCATTGGTCAAGATACTTTGTGGTATTTGTTCTGACTCTTTGCATTCCAAGTTCAGATCTTGCCGATGTCGGCTTTTCATTTCATTCTTTCAGGGATTATAAAGTGCCAATTAAGTATTGGAGTCAAAGTAATCAACTAACCCCTCCCCTCAAAATTATTGAGCATGTGTCTAAATTAGAAACAATTATTATTATTATTATTATTATTATTATTTGACCCCAATCCTTCCGGGGTCAATAAAATAAGTACCAGTTTAACACTAGGGTCGATGTAATCGACTAAACCCCTTCCCCGAAGTGGCAGGCCTTGTGCCTAAATCTGAAACCATTATTATTATTATTATTATTATTATTATTATTATTATTATTATCATCATCATGACGGTGAGCTGGCAGAGTTACCAGTTGATCCCTGGGGTCGATGTAATCGACTTAACCCTCCCCCAAAATTGCTGGCCTTGTGTCAACATTTGAAACTATTATTATTGTTGTTGTTTCATCGAAGGCAGTGAACTGGCAAAATGATTAGCATGCCCATCCATTTTTATGTCCTGAGTTCAAATTCCATTGAAGATGACATTGCCTTTCATCCTTTTGGGGTTGATAAAATAAGCACCAGTCAAGTACTAGAGTTGATGTAATCAACTGCCCCACTCCCCTCCAAAACTGCTTGCCCTGCATCAATGAAAATACGCCTTTCCCAAAACAACTGGTAACTGGAGATGATAAATGGATTGTTTACGATAATATAGTGAGGAAAAGATCCTGGAGTTTGCGTGAGGATCCTCCAAAACTGCTTCCAAAGCAGAATATTCATTCAAAATAAGTCATGCTTTGTGTCTGGTGGGATTTCAAAGGCTTTATTTACTATGAGCTACTCCCACAAAATTAGACCATCAATTCTGATGTGTACTGCCGTCAGTTAGCAAATTTGAATCAAAAGATCAAAGAATTGAGGCTAGCACTCTCCAATAGAGAAGGGGTTGTGTTCCACTAGGACAATGCCCGACCAGATGTGTCTTTGGCTACCCACACGAAGTTGCATGAACTTGGGTGGGATCTCTTGCCCCATCCATCATACTCCCCTGACATTGCGCCATCTGACTATCATTTGTTTTTGACTCTGCAGAACTCTCTAAAAGGAAAATCCTTTAATGATTTAGATGGCGTCAAAACGCACTTAGAATACTTTTTTTTCCTCAAAAGCAACTGAATTTTATGCCGGTGGAATATTGAAATTACCTGCTAGGCGGACTAAGGTCATAGAAAACAATGGAAATAACTTTAATGAATAAAGATAAGAATATGTTAAAAATTTCTTATGCTGTTATTGCGCTTAAAAACGCTAAAATCTCTCCGGACAACCTAATGTATATAAGACTTTTACAGGCTCAAACCCAATGAGATTTAAAACTCGTATCAGTTGCTTGCCTGGAGACCGCGTTATTTGTTTCACCAAACTATTCTCTACCCACCATTCTGTGAAATTAGCGCTTTATAAACGGTTTTACGGATATCACTAACAGCAGAAGCTGTTCCTCTTATGTGTAAGATTTACTTTTGAATTACCATAACTTAAAAATGCAAATACTTTACTAACTTAAAATTAGCTGAAAGGCTGCCGACATTATAGATGGATTGTAGCCGTGATTCAGAAATGGTTTCATGTTGAATCTTCCTTATACAACAACAAAAACTCAGACCAACCAGGAAACTGTGGTGTTTGACTTACTAGAAATAAGGAAATATCATTCAAATTGCTCTCTACCACCTTAAAAATGGATTCCGTAATTCTAGATACACGATGTCGGAGTCTAAATAAAAGAAAATTAAGATTAAAAAAATGCCCGAAGGTCAGAGCTAGAAAGTCAAATCTATCGGTTAAGACTTAGGCTAAAAAAAATAATAAACAACGATACCCATAACATCTAAGTCACTACTTAATATCTAGTTTGAACTCGCTTACCTTGATAGTTTATTAGGCCGTCACCGTCTACGTCGGCCTCTCTGATCATATCGTCTACCTCCTTGTCGTTCAGCTTCTCGCCCAAGTTCATCATAACGCTGCGCAGCTCACTAGCATTAATGAAGCCATCGCCGTTCTTATCGAATACTTTGAAAGCGTCTGTCACTTCTTGCAGTTCGTTTGTTTCCGATTGACGTTTCGACATCATCGCTATGAACTCGTTGAACTCTATGGTACCGTTACCTATAGATGGAGGGAGGAGGAAAGAGGAGGAAAAAGAAAAAGAAAACGAGTAAACACATGTATGCGTATGTATGTATGTATGTATGTATGGTTGTATGTATGGTTTTATATATATATATATATATATATATATATATATATATATATATGGA
>JAOPUL010000839.1:32797187-32810862 GCA_027564515.1 Octopus rubescens | reverse complement strand
AAGGCGGTGCCCCAGCATGGCCGCAGTCTGATGACTGAAACAAGTAAAAGATAAAAGATATATATATATATAAATATCCTAAAACTATAACATTACTTACCTAGGATATTATTTTTACAAATTCACTTAATTCAGCTTATGAACACCCAGTCTTTTTAATTTTCTTTTTTATAGTTTAGTTTGAGAAGGCAGGACCTCTAAGACTGGTGTGAAGAAAGAGATGAAAAGAACAACAACAACTAGATTAATCCCAGACCAGAGACTCAGTCAAAATTCTTGCAACTAAATGGACTTCACCCAAGAGTCAAGTGTTGTTAAACCAGGTTGACATCCAAGAATGGGTATGATCCATTCAATAGGTTTCATCTACCCAATTCCACTGACAAGGTTTGGGACAAACAAGGGCGATGGTAGAAGACAATTACCCAAGTTACTGCATTGTGAGGTCACATCTGGAACTATATTACTATAAAGCAAACTTCTAAAGGCCATACTTGTCTGCATACATATCAAGTTGCACATGTTCATTCAGCAACAGCCATATCCTTTACCTCAAAACATTGCAAACCTAATGAATTAATTGAAAATTAATTTTAACAAGAGAGAAAAATGTTAATATCATTGGGCTCTGTTGTTTATTATAGTCCTCCAAGCCATAAGAAAGGAGGTCAAGACTGGCTGTCTATAGGATTTCCTGTATGCCATCAGTCTAGTTCTTGTAACTGAATCAATCAAAGAATTAGAATTGTGAACATGGAAGCAAGATCTAGAATAATTAAGAGGTTTACTAGTCAGTTAGATGAGAGCAGATGGAATACAACTACCAAGTGGGAAGTGACTATACTTGATAAGCAGAAAAGGAGTAGGTAGGGACTGTATACTTTTTATTCAATGTAACTAGCAGGTGCATAAAAAGTGCAGTGTGATCTCAGGCAGGCTTTCTTATGTAATAGATGCACAAGAATAGTTAGCAGTAAGAGCACCCAAAAAATAAATTATTTCAAATGCACAGAAGGCTTATAAGTAGTTAATAACTTATGTTACCTTGGTGATTGTTATATCTTGCTGAAAGAAGGGGCGCTTAGTAATGAGAAAAATCAAGCCAGGTAGAAGTATGCAAAACTTTATAAGCAACACAGCAATTTACGAAAGTGAATGGAGGAGCTCTCCTGGCAAGAACATATCCTTACTTTTATAATAGCATATGCTTTGAATAGTCCAATGTTTGGGTTTGCTCATTTTTTGTACAGTTCTTGACTTCTGATGCAATAAGTAGTAATGAATGCTCAATCCCAAAAAATGATGTTTCAAATTCATATGACAAGACCACTATTAGTAAACTATTTTCATTGAAAGCAGGCAGCAGTTTTAGTGGCACACTTGTTTTGTTATACTATCTGAGCTTCCTGATAGTTTTCAAATCAACAGCAGAAGTAGCTATTGAGCAAGCTTAGTATCTAGAGAAAGGATTTAAAAAAGTTCAGGGAGTTGTTATTACCACTTACCAATGAAGGGCATATACTATGAAGCTTGTTTATGAGGTGCAATATTGTATGATTGCAAAACATGGGCACTGAATATAGAAGATGTGTGAAGGCGGGAAGTGAATGAAGTGAGCCTGCTCCATTAAATGTGTAATCTTAGAGTGCATAAATGAAGGAGCACAAGTGTGCTTAAATAAAAACTGGTTCTCAGGGATACTGCCATAGCATGCAAGGAAGAATACTGTGATGTGTATGGAGTATGTTAGTCATGTGAAAAGGTATGAAATGATGCAAATAAAAGCCTACAGATGCATTGAAGGCTAGTCTTAAGATAGTGGTGTAATGATGAAGGACTGTGACGAGTGGAGAGATGCTTATTGAACAAGGTCTGTCCAAACACATTATTGCATGTAAGTGTAAATATGATGATACTCAGAGTCCTCTGTGAAACTGCACTTCTTGATAACTCATCACTTGATAACTCCTACCATGTTCTCTTTCATCAGCTTTCTAAAATGGCTTTCGAGTTCTTAACATTTTTCATCATATTAAGGACAAAAAATTGAGGCTTACCTTAATTTTGATGATGTGTAATATAATTCTGTTGCATTCTGGGTTTACTTTATTGTATATATATATCAATTTATTTTGGTGCCGGGCTACTAATCATAACTAAGTGCTGGACAAAATAACAGATGGTATTTGGTTACATTCTACATTCAAGTTCACCTCAAACTGACTTTGACCTGCATCATTCCTAGGTTTACTGAAGTCGATAAATCAACTGTACCACTGAAAGTGAAGCTCTAATGCAGCCAGAGTCCAATGAGTGAAACTAATAAAAGAAAAGAATCTGTTGTGTTCCTGAACAAGATACATAACTCTACTTGATTATGAAGACATGTGCTTCGCAGTTAAGTGGTTAATGATAAGAAGGACATCTAACAAAAGCTATGCCATCTCTGCAAGCACAGAATGATTTTATAAAGCAGTAAACAAAATGTAGCTCTACCGTTGTGTAACTCCAGAACAGGCCTGATGGAGAAGATAGATGATCAAAAAACATTCAAACCATTACTATCATGTCTTATTTTTTTTTAATTTTATTTTTTTATGAAGAATAGTGTACCTCAGACTATATTTTCCAATGTCTTTCTTCTTTGATAACTTTGTAGGATATCTGGCGAGTGGCCATTTTACAAAAGAGACTCAGAGTAGTCTCCCTTTCCTTACCAATCGGAACTTGGATGTCAAGGCAGCGCATGCATTTCTCTTAGAGAGAGAGACAGTGTTTTAAGTTTAAGCACGTGAAATATCCAGTAGTGGCTAGACTCTTGACCAAGACAAACGTGTTGATATTTCACTCTCCAACATGCAACCACGACCATGTGATGTACTACAGGCAAATCCATATTCACTGGAGAACGACAAAAGGCATAAAGGCTTCACTATGTTATTCATAACGTTCATGTTTTGAAGGACCTGAAATAAATATATTATTTAACAAGAGCAAGATCAACTGACTTATTTTTACACTCAGCCTACCAACAATACAAATCTACATTCAGTTATCTATCCATCTTGTATCCTGTTAAAAGAGGAACAACAGACTTATAGTTGTGAGAGGGTGGTTGTGGGGAGAGTAATAGTAGTCACTAAGGAGGAGGGAGTATGGAAAGAAAGGGAAGGGATTAATATCATTGGTTAGTGAGAAAGGGTGGGACAGAGTGGTAAGGATAATGAAATGGGTTGTCTAGGTGGGGGTCTAGAGCTACTTCATATTGTAAGGGTGAGTATTGGCAGAAAGTGTGAGGGAAAGAGAACAGGAAAAAGGGAAAAAGAGAAATAGATGAGGGTGGTGAGGATCCACAGAATCATTGAAGAAAGAGAGGTGTAGGAGGTAGGTCAGAGAGGGAAAGGTGAGAGAGTGTTGAGGTGACAGAGAAGGTGTGAGGAGAAGACAGAGATAAAGATGCAGATAGGGAGTAATGGATAGCAGTGGAGGAACAAATATCACAGATGATGAGAGGAGTATGAGTCAGAAGGTGATGATTGGAGTGGGAAGATGGATAGAGGAAGAAGCAATCTTCCTTCCTCTATCCATCTTCCCACTCAGGAAGAGCGATGAGGATGGACCAGTAAAGTCTCATATATAGGGTTGGTGAAGGATGGAGGAGGTAGAGTGATGGAGTGGTATGTGGGACAACCATTCATAGTTCATGAGCTTCATGGATGGTCCGGAGATAAGAAATGGAGGAGTATAGGTGACAGAGGGATGAGATGACTAAAGTAAATGGGGAGATGGATGGAAGAAGGAAGATGATTAACAAATAGATGAGAGGTGGGATCAGGGGTACAAAGGTTAACCTATATCATCTTCCCACACTCCCCTACACTTCTACACTCCTACACTCTGAATTCTGCCAATGTTTGGAATGACATATTTCTTCAGTATTTCGTCCATTATGCTACCAATACTCAGCTATAAAGAAACAAACTCTTTTACTTTCTTTTCACAAAGACAAACTCTTCCCACATCATCATCATCAGTGCAATAAAGTATATCACTACTTGTATTAATCTTGTGTCATCTCATTTTTTAAGTCAAAATTCTTAGATTTGTTGTTGTCAGTTCTCATGTAATCCTTGGCATTCCTCATTCAATTATATTACAAGTTCATCATCTCTCTTGCACGAAATTGAATTGTAAGTTAATGTTGCACATTCAATGGAATCATTTATTTTTCTCCTTCCTTCACATGTCCCTCTTCCACAATTGTGAAGTATCATGTTTAATAGAAATGTGTCTGCTGTTTACACAAAAATAGAAATCATTTGCTACCAGCAGAATAAACAATCCTCCTTCTTACATCCCATTCTTGCCTATTATATCCTCTATCTACAATACTTTCATCTCATCAAAATTACATCACCAAGCTAACAAGATATTGGATTGTTGGGATATGACTGGAGACTTTTTGTTTTTATTTAGGAATCCAAATAAAAAAAAACTTTCCTGTTGTTTCCTTTTTTGTCTGAGGGTAATATACGTTTAGGGCTGCACCAGAAATGGATATGGAATATTCTTCATCTGATAGTAGGTTCTATGTGAAGTGAACAGAATTTCTAGAGTACTTTTTTTATATGTTGGTTCAAAAATGAGTAGGTAGTCATAAAATACAATTTACCAAGAACCCTTGTAAAAACAATTTCATATAACCATTAACAGAATAAAAACCAACAAATTCTTTTATAAATCACAGGAATCCATTGGACCATTGACCAATTCTGGAGAGCTAGCAGAATCATCAGCACATTGTACAAAATGCTTGGTATTTCTTCTGGCTGTTTACATTCTGAGTTCAAATATTACTATGGTCAACTTTGCTTTTCATCTTTTTGGGGTTCATAAAATAAAGTACCAGTCAAATACTGGGGTTAACATAACTATTCCTTTCTCCATAAAATTGTGCCAAAAATTTGGAAAAGGTGGTGAGCTGGCAGAATTGTTAGTGTGTTAGAATAAAGCTTAATGACATTTCTTCTGACTCTCAACATTCCAATTTTAAATCCCACTTAGGTCAACTTTCCCTTTTATCTGTTTGAGGTCAGTAAAATAAAGTACCAGTCAAATGCTGGGGTTGATGTAATTGACTTGCTCCTCCTCTCAAAATTGCTGCCCTTCTGTAAAATTAGAAATTATTATTTTTATCATTACTAAGGGTAATGGATTGGCACAATCATTAGAATGCTTTGTGGATTTGTTCTGATTCTTTATGTTCTGAGTTCCAATCCTATTGGTGTTGACTTTACCTTTCATTCTTCTGGGGATTGATAACATAGGCACCAGCTCAGTATTTGCTTGATGTAAGTGATTGTGTCCTCCCTTAAAATTTGTGGTTTTAAGTCAATGATAGAAATCATTATCATCATCCTCATGGGGCCAACTTTACTATAATTAATAGTATTACATTGCCAAAGGCTTTGTAGTCACATATAGCTGAAAAAAAGAGAGAAGAATTTTAAAAAAAGAAATTGAGAGAACTCCCTTTCTATCATTCTTTGACAGATGTACTGTCTCATCACTTTGCATTCAGTCACAACTATTATGACCTCTATTTCTCAGAGTTAGCTGGTCTTGAATCTCTATGAGTCTCAGATACCTCCAACCCATTTGTCTCTTGTTTCATTACCCTTGTTGGATCCACCTGCCCTCACTCCCACATTAACCATTCTATCCAGCTTCTTTATGTCCCAGAACATCATCCTTCTGAAATCTCCTCCCTGCTCATGTCTTTCCTGCAGGGGTTGACCTGCAAAAGTTTAAGTGGAACTTTAATGGCATTGACCTTATTGGTATTGGAGGGCATGCAAGGATCATGGACACTGCCTCCTTCCTGCAGACTCAGCAAGTGAAATATATATATATATATATATATATATATATTCTGTAGAGAGCCAGGAGGTTTGAGAGATGAATATATCTATTTAACCACTTGACATCCTTAGGATTATAGCCATTTCACAGCCTTCTTCATACAGTAATAATTTCAGTGTGGAATAAAATTATGTTTACATGTTTGCATTAATATGCATGCTATGCATTATACAATACTATTATATATTCACAAATCAATGCAAATAAAGAGAGCTAGCTCATCAGAATGATTCAACTAATTGTTGGTGTAGCCATGATATTCTGTGATCTGATGAGCTAGTTATCTATATTTGCGCCCTTGTGGCTAATAAAGAAATCTATCTATATTTGCATTGATTTGTGAATATACAATAGTATTGTATAATGCATGAAGAAGGCTGTGAAATGGCTATAATCCTAAGGATGTCAAGTGGTTACATAAATATATTCATCTCTCATACCTCCTGACATTTTATGGTTTATATACTCATCCTGAAATAATTTCATTGACTGAATCTTCTGAATTTCAGCTGCATGGACACTCTGCATTATGCTTTTCTGTATTGGATTACTTTGTGGTCTGATAGCCAAGTCCATTAGAGGAGCTTTTTGTGATAGCCTCACACTTCTCTTATATATATATATGTTTATATATCATTGTTATCATTGGCTAACTGTTGTAAGTCGACATTGACTGTTCTTGTTCAGTAATCCTCTCTAGCAGGCTCACATGTGGGCTACAAGGCCTGCCCTTGATCTGCAGCAGTGATGACATCTGTTGCAGGTGAAGCTACTTGACGCATCAGAGAAAGTGACACCTCTCATATGCTCTTTTGTATTCTCTCTGTTGTTACACCTCAATGGCTGAAATTCCAAGCTTCAGCAATTGGTGCCATTCATCATACTGCAGAGCCTTCTCCTCCCAGGTGTCTGGGGAGATGTCGGAGGTCTTCATATATCTCTTCAGCACATTATCACTATATCTGGCCACAAGCTCTGCCTGCAGTTCAGCATAGAAAACTGCTTTCAAGAGCTTGCCACCCTCTATCCGGCAAACATGTCCTGCTCAGTGCAGCTACGATGAGTTAATGAAGGCCTCCACACTAACTGTGCCAGCACGGTGCTGGACCTCTACATCAGGAATGCGATCTTAATATGCAAGATGGAGTGCAGATGACAAAGTTGGACTCATGTCAGGGCCTTGATGTGCCTGTAGTAGAGGGCCAAGCATTCTGTGGAATAGGGCAGGCAAAGGAACACTGGTGCTGTACACCTTTGTCTTCGTGTTGTGGGCAATGTCATGGCAGCTCCATAGACATTTCTCACGAGAGCCAAAAGCTTTTGTGGCCGACTGCATTTGCCTCAGAAGAGTTAGTACAAGTCACTGCACTGTCAAGATGGGTAAAAGCCTTGGTGTACTGTCACTTGCTCGGGCTCTCAAGATCTATTAGGACATCTTGGTTTGGGCTGGTAGAGCAGCCCAGATTTTGAAGTGTTGATCTTGAGACCTAACTTGTCTGCTGCACAAGAAAACCAGTCCACGTGTTGCATGTCCTCAATGTTACTAGCTACAAGCACTGATTCATCTGCATAGAGCAGCACTCTGAGACACATTTCCCTGATTTTGGTGGAGGCATGAAGACGGGCCAAGTTGAAGAACTTCCCATCAGTTCTGGTGTAGATGAAAACCTCCTTGTACAGATAGACCCTCATGGTGTCAAGCAGAGCTGCAAAGTAAAGAGAAAAGAGTGCAGGGAGAAGCACGCACCCCTTTTTCACAACATAGTTGATTGCAAAAGCTTCACTATATTCTCTGCCAGTTGAGACTCGTCCTTTCATTCCTGTGTGGAACTGCTTGATGATGTTAACAAGCTTTTCATGGCATCCATGGGTCTATAGCACTTTCCAAAGAGTTTCTCGGTCCACTGTGTCAAATGACTTGGAAGTCCACAAACACCACAAAGAGTGGGTTGGTGTTGCTCCACTGCTTTCTCCTGTAGCTGTTGCAGGGTGAAGATCAAGTCCATGGTTGATCTCCCTGGCCTGAAGCCACATTGACTCTCTGGTAAGACCTGCACTGAGATGTTTTTAAGCTGGTTGAGAATGATTTTTGCCAGCACCTTACCAGCAATGGCCAACAGAGAAGTGCCTCGGTGGTTCCCACATTCTGCTCGATCCCCTTTCTTTTTGTAAATAGTGACTATCAGGGCATCCTTGAATTCCTGGAGTACAAACTCATTAGAAAGACACACTTGAGGGAATACCATCCAGGCATGGTGCTTTGCGACTTGCCATGGCCTTCAAAGCTTTCTCCAGCTCCTGCATGGTGATATCATGGCAGAGGTCATCTCGTCACTGGTACCACTCTAGCCATTTGAAGATATCTGGTTGGACAGATCCTTGCTGATTGAGCAGGCTACAGAAATGTTCCTTCCACCTATCTCTGATCTCCTGGAGGTCGGCTTGCAGTTTGCTTCTGTCTGCTGACTTGATTGGTGCCACTGCATTGCTCCTGGGGCCATAGATGACTTTCAGTCCTGTAAACAGCCTGTTGTAGTCGTGCATGTTAGCCATGCTCTGCAAAGCTTCTACCTGCTTGCACAACCAATCATTCTTTAATGATCTCACTTCTCTGTGCACTTTGGATTTGATTTCAGCAAAAGCGACCCTGCTCTTCTCTGAGTTCTCCTGCAGATTTTGCTGGTGCATGTGTTGCTTTTCGTCTAGCAACTTCTGGATCTCTTTTCTGTGTTCCCAGAATCAATCAGGTGTTTTATGCTGAGTCTCCTTGGCAGTGAAGAAGATTGCTTTCTTTAATACCTGCCAATGCTCCTTGATGCCATCTAGTCCATCTGAGCTGACTGCCGTACTCTTGACTGCAGTCATGATGACAGCAGTCAGTCCCTGACAATTTTCTGTGTTTGCTTGTTTGCTGATGTCAAGCTTCTCTGGCTTTTTGCTGGTTGGGGTCTTTTTCCAGGGCAGAGTGACCCTGAGTCTGATCTGACTCCTCACGAGGTAGTGGTCAGTCGAGCATTCTGCTCCAAGCATGGCCTTTGTGCACAGGATGTCATGCAGCCCAATCATCCAGGTAATGACATAATCCAGCAGATGATAGTGGCCAGACTGAGGGTGTTTCCATGTGAAATGATTCTTATTGGGATGATCAAAGAGTGTATTAGTGGCACATAGCTCCTGCTGTACACAAAAGTTTAGCAGGAGGTCTCTATTGGAGTTCTTTTTGCCCTTGCCAAACTTGCCGTTGATGCCTGTATAAATCTCAGTCTGCTACTACCCTGGCATTGAAGTCATCTATAATCAGAAACTTGTCTTGGTGGGGAACCTTGCCTGCAATCCTTGTCAGCCTTTTCTCCTCCTCTTGGTAGGTCATTTTGGAGCATACATGTTGACAAGGGCCAGGTGTCAGTTATTCACAATTGGTATCTGTAGAGTCATCATGCCCTCTGAGATGACCATTGTGAGGAAAGGTAGCCTTCTGGCAGTTTTACTGTCGATAGCAAAAGCTATACCTACTTCTCTTCTTCCCTCTGTCTTCCCAACCCAGAAGAAGATGTAACCCTTCTGTTGCAACTGGCCCTGCTCTTCGATCCTGGTTTCTTGGACAGTTGCAATGTTTACACCATATTGGTGCAATTCTTTTGCAATCAGAGCTGTCCTCCATTCAGGTATGGAGTCACTGTCAAGCCTAGTGCACATGTTTCATGTTGCTACAATCATCTTCATTTTCTTGCAATTTTTACCACTGAAGTGAAGTCCCACTGGCCACAGTGAACTAGCCAGGTTTTGTTCTGAGCATGCTTTCTTTATCCTACCTTTTCTAGGGGCTTCCCTTCTCAGGGTGGGCAGTACTACCTGAAAAGAGCTACAAAGGACACTTACACTGCTGCCTCAGCCTGCTGGTGCTCAGGGTTCAGCACTGACTGTGACCATCGGGAGCGAGCTGCCTGTGTGCAGAGCTCTTGCTAGCAACTTCCAGCTACTTACACCTACTACTGTTACATTCACTCCATCACTACAGGGCTTCCCACTTCTCTAAACGAAATGCCTTAGATGGTGAGTAAGGCAGTTGGTGTTGTCACCACCAACAGAGTACCTCTCTGGGCCTCCACACCAGGTACAAAGTGCTGTACAAGAGTACAATGAGCATGGTTGATGATGGGACAGCTCACTTGCTACTTGATGCCAACCATTGTCTGATGGTACAAATCTTCTGCTTTGTGGCAGTAACCTTTAAGTCTAGGACTCCTCTGCCTTGATGTCTTCACCGTATCCCTGGCATGGGAGGCTAAGGGGTTGCTAGCACTTGCCTACGGTGCCACCTCAGTCTATAGACGGAAGGGTCAACTTTCCCTTTTATGGTCTGCCACTGATGTGGGTACTGAACCATATCATAATATATATCATCATCATCATCATCATCAGCCTTTAACGTCCGTTTTCCATGCTGGCAAGGGTTGGACGGCCTGACCGGAGCTGGCAAGCCCGGGGGACTGCACCAGGTTCCAATCTGATTTGGCTTGGTTTCTATGGTTGGATGCCCTTCCTAACGCCAACCACATTACAGTGTGTGCTGGGTGCTTTTAATGTCCACTGGCACCGGACTCTCTACGCTAGTACTTTTACGTGGCACAGTCACAAGTGCTTTATATGTGGCACCACACGGGCTATTGGTAGACAGACAGACATATAGAACAGGAACGAGACAGATAGAAGACCAAGAACAAATAGGCTGGAGGGGGGGCAGACATATGGGCCGGGAACTTATAGTTGGACGGATGATAACATAGACCTGGGGTCAGGCAGACATGAGGACCAGGAACTCAGAGTACATACATTGTCAGGAGGCCCATGCGCAAGCACTCAGACCCTCTTTCTACAGCGGTGGTAGGGAACACTCCATACAGCAAGGCAGAATGGGAACTTGCATTTGGGGATACCTTGGGAACTCACACCTGAGGACACATACAGCGAGGTGAAGTGGGAACTCGCATGTACACGAGGTAGAGGGGGAACTCGAATCTGAGGGCATATACAGCAAGGTTTCTCTTCAATGATGATTTTCCATTCTCATTAAACTTGGATTACAAAAGAGTTTGCAGCATCTTCAGATATTGATCAAGATAATAAATTTGTTAAGAATAAAGTATGTAAACATCTGCATATTGTGATGAGAAAAGACAAATTATGGAAGGTGAATTGTGTGAGGACAATGTGAAGTGCAAAATGCTGACTGAAAGTATTGACTTTAATGAAGAGATGCCAAACGTTATAGAAAAAACATTGTATCCCTGTGATATCTGTGAAAAATCATTCGCTCGAAAATATAAGCTCACTATTCACAGACACATTCATACAGGAGAGAAACTCTATCAGTGTGATATCTGTGGTAAATCATTCTCTCAAAATAGCCATTTAACTGCACACAAACGCCTTCATACAGGAGAGAGACCTTATCAGTGTGTTATCTGTGATAAATCATTCTCTCGATCTCATAACTTAACAAATCACAAACGGATTCATACAGGAGAGAGACCATATCCCTGTGATATTTGTGGTCAGTCATTCTCTGAAACAAGTACCTTAACTAAACACAAACGCATTCATACAGGGTAGAAACCTTATGAGTGTGATGTCTGTAGTCAGTCATTCTCTCAATCTGATCACTTAAGTAAACACAAATATATTCATGCAGGAGAGAGACCATATCACTGATATGTGTGGTAAATCTTTCTCAAGATCGTGTCTTAAGTAAACACAAACACGTTCATACAGGATAGAGACAATATCAGTGTGTTATCTATGACCAGTCATTCTCTCAATCTTGTCAATTAAACACAAACATATTCATATAGGTATATATTCACAGAAAAGACCAACTCATATATTTACCAACAAACCAATATTACACTCGAGAAGAACATAGAAGGGCTTCTTGTGTATATGTCCCTAGCGAAAACATTGAATCTAACTACACAAAGAACCACTGCACTGGAACTATTTAAATAAACATGTAAGAGGGTTTTCTCCTATCTTTATCTCTCCTTTTCTCCAGTTAGAAGAAGAAAAAGAAATAGATGGTTTTAAAGTTTTAAATGAATTTAGATCAACTAATTTTAAAATCTCAAGTTAATTCGTGCTGAAGAATCAAGAGAGAGAACGAAATAGTACTATCGATGGCTAGCAGAGACTTTAAGGAGTTTATCTCATGATGAAAGAAAAGAATTACTGGGGAATCCCAGTTTATGAATGACTTTCATCTTGAACAAATTGGTTTACGAACAACTTTTTGAACATAAAACATCTGAGATGACAAACACGCAAACTGTTAACAATGGTTGACGACAAGCTGGAGTCTCAGTAGGAGAGAATCAGTTGTTGTCTAGCTTTCGTTGAGTGCACATCCTTGCTCAAATTCACCGTGCCTTCTCTTGAATGGGAAAAATAGTTTCGGTTTACTAATATTTCGGCTGACGAACTTCCTTCAGAAACCAATTAAATTTGTAAACCGAGGTTCCACTGTGTATGGAAATATATATATATGCTCCTTTCACTCTTTCATAATGATTTCTCAACATAAGAAAAATAAACTTAGCATCAATTCTCTCCCCTGAAGTTGCAATTTCCAGTAATTCCACCAGGTGTATACTATTGTGAAGGCATGTGGCTTTCGATCACTATAAAACAAATTGTCATTGCAGAACTGTCTTCTTCCTTGGACTATGGGAGACTACCATACATAGTTTCATATGTTAACTTGTAGCTACAGCCACCATAATAGAAAATATTTCATCACACCAACTTTAAAATCCACCTTATCTAGTGAACATGTGATGTAGCTAGTTGGTTGATATTAGTTAATTTCACAAGCAGGCTGTTCCTTTGATCGGATCAACTGGAACACTTACCATTGTATCCGACAGAGATCCAGGCCATTTATGATAGAGAGAACATGGGAAGACACAAGGCATTCGGTTGATTTGTTTTACCTGGCTTTGAAGTATACTGTTTTTTAACACTCTACATCTTCAAAGGGACTTTACCTGGACAAAGTACTGAAGCCAAAAAGCTTTTGACATCAATAATGTTTACATTATTAGAGCTGCTCCTGACTCAAAATTTGAATTTTCTTTTACTGCAGTTTCCATGGGGCAAAGCATGTCTGATGTTTATTTCATCTGTGTGACATCAACAATGTTTACATTATAGAACTACTTCTAACAGAAAATTAACATTTTTAAAAACTGAATTTTGGCAAGTGTTCAGTTTTGTGAGAATGCTGCTATGATTGTGTGAATGGTAATTTTCAAAGTATTCTTATGGACAAATATTGCTAATCGGCTGACAAACAATAAAATTATTTTGAATGTAACAAAGCTGTGTATTTGTCATTGATTTCTTCACAAAGTCTTTTATATTTTTTTATCTTTGAGAGTAGCTATGTAGATATCTCTGCAGGAACCTGTTTTGCCACCCCTTCTCACAGTAATCCTTTTGTCCCTTAACATGAAGCTGACCCTACCACCTACCTTAGGGAGTGTAGTCTTGAGAACTGCATAGCAACCTCAATAGTGCCAGTGGCACGAAAAAAGCCCCCAGTCCACACTGTAAAGTGTTTGGAATTAGGAAGGGTATCCAGTTATCAGAACCTTACCAAAAGCAGAGTTGGACCTCAATGCAGTCCTTGGAGACATCGGTTCCTGGCAAACCATCCAACCCATACCAAAATAGAACATGGACATTAAATGAGGATGAT
>JAOPUL010000839.1:32775240-32786368 GCA_027564515.1 Octopus rubescens | reverse complement strand
ATATATGCATGTGTGTGTATGTTAATGTTTTCATGTTTCTTTACATTTGAGCAGTGATGATGTTTGTCTATGTCCTGTATAAAGAATATGCTCTGACAGTCAGTTGATTGTCAGGTGAAGACCACTGGAATAAAGTACCTTTCTTGAAAACAAAGGCGCCATCAGGAAAAGAATCTAGCCATAGAATACTATGTCAAGAGGTCTTATCCGATGCATGTCAGCACAGAAAAAGCTGATGCAAAAACAATGGTGAAGATGATATACATCAGCCAACCCTTGTGTGGTTTCTCAATTTGCTAGAATTTGCAGCCACATCTCTCTTAAATCACACACTGTCATCTTAAAAAATAACAGTCACATTGGATAAAGTAAGCCAAGATACACTAAGTCTAAAATAAATTGAAAGGGAGGTCATGGCTGTAATATTTTGATGCTAGGCTTGTTCAATCAAGGCTGATCTAGAGTTATATTGTTACTACATATATGCAACACACACACACACACACACACACACACACACATCTGAATGATGAGAATGTTGCTGAAATCAATAGCACATACTTAAAACTTATAGTTTTGTTTTATCATATATATGCGTCATATATTTGACGTCCTATATCTTATCTTTTTTGTCTAATCTATTTAACTTTTGAACTTCATAAAACCTAACTAGAATCTATGTCACACAACAGCAAATAGCATTAAAGGCCCATAAATTCATACTAGTGTTTGACCTGCTAGAAATAGTAAACGACTCTCCCTCAAATCACACCCTACCGCTTTAAAATAGGAAAGACTAACTGGATTATACTGTCTGGAAAAACAAAATGGTTTGACCATCTACCCTATCAGAATTAAACAACAACAACAATATTTCCAGTGGTGTTATGTGCAACTGTGTCTCAAAGAATATCTTGCACTTTGATCAAATTTTCACCTATCATCTTAAATATTTAGTAAGTGATGTACAAAAGTAATTTCCTCAAGACATACAAAACTGGAATACACTTTTCTGCTAAAAAAACAGAACAGTGAGAGAAGGAGCTGTTGATTAGAGTATAAAGAAAGTAATTATGCTGACTGTTATGGTATCATGCTGACTGTTATAGATGAGATATGTTGTCATCAATTCCCCTATTAACACAGGAGATGACGACATAGTATCATTTGGTATGCAAATTTGTACTGTAGGAATACAAAGATGTAATTAGATAGAATGTGCAATGACTAAAACTACCAAAATATATAGCTCACATAGAAAAAGAGATGAACTATGGCAGAAATGAAAGAATAAGTTAGACAAAGATGAAAGGAAACAATAAGGTAGATAAAGGGGAACTGAAAGGGCTTACTCAATACTGGAGAAAGAAATTTGATAAGTTAAACAACAAAGGATGTGTTATCTAAGGATATGGAATTAGAAGGGGATGCAGTAAATATATGATGTCACCTTAAACAAGAATAAAAAGGAAGTTGTGAAGGACAGAATAAGTTTATGCAAAATGTAATAGGATCAAGAAATTTAAAAGGAAGAGATAATGAGAATATTGAGGGAAACCAACAATGTGAGTGGAGCAAATATTAAGTAAAAATCAGACATTATAGTGTGGGGCATGAAAGAATACTTGTCAAAGATTAGGAAGAAAAGAACTGATTATGACAGCCAAGACTAATAGAAACTTGCAACAAATGTTTAATTGTAATTAAGTGACTCATGATTTGATCATGTTAGCCTCCAAAGATCCCATATTAAGGATCTTTTCAAAATCAGAAGTAATACTGAACTAGTTAAAAAGTGTCAGACATAACAACAATACCGTGACGCAGATGTGGCTGGTCATGGTGTTAAATTATTATGGATTAAGCTGGTTACATGTGTTATAGCAAGAACAAAACTCAAACATTTAACCATAAATTTATTTAAGGGAAGGATGAACATTTATACATCCATGATTATTAGATACCCACTGGTAGAATTGACTTTCATGATGTCTAAATTCTTCAGTCATTAAAGGAAAAGGAGAGGTGAGTTTTTTGATTTTACTCACATTTCTGACTTGCTTGTGGTGAGAAGTGAAATAATGTATCTTAAACTGTGTTACTCAACCATTACTTATCTTGGAGATGTGAGACCACCGAATCTTGTTGAAGCTTGTCCTTGATTTGCTTGGCAAGAGCTGGGTTGTGTTCTCTTTAGATGCCATCAGAGCTCAGCAAAGATTTTAGTGCCGAACTACTTAATTTGAGAAAAAGGGTGTGAATCTCAAAGACACTTGAGATGATGTTCTAATTGGTGGCATTATCTCCTGCAAGTCAATTGGTCAATAAATAGGGTGTTCACAGAAAGATTACATGCCCCAACAGTGGTTCACTCGTGATGGTGAACTAATAATTCAGAAAAGGGGGTCTGAATCCTAGGACTGACTACAACACAATTTAAAAACATTAGCATACAAAATGATCTCACTAAGAAGATGGAGAAAATGGGGTTCAGGCAGGAGAGAAAACAAAAAAACTCAACAGATTCAGGCAAAGTGGAATTCAAAGTGAAAGAACCATGATAGACATAAAGGGTAGTGTGGGTGACAAATAAGTGGCAATAATTGATTAAAAAAAAGTGTATGAAAATGCATGTGAATAGGATAAAAGCAATGACAGGTTTGTGTACAAATACTAAGCAACTTGTTAATATGATGAATGGGTTTAGTGTAAGTGTTGTAAATTGCAGTATCACTGAAGTTAGAAATATAAGAACAAAACAAATATCAATTGGATAAGGCTGAATTTTCTATAAATGAAAAATCTTTCCAAGAATATTGAGTGAAAATAAAGGAAGAGGATTAGTGTTATTTATATATTGTACATTGATAGCATCAAATCGATGATCACTCCTTGGTCATTGACTTGTTACTGTTAGGATCAAAGTAAGCCTATCTATGAGCAAAATACCCGCTAGAAAGGTTCATTACGACTGGTCAGTGCTTTGTAATGAAGAACTCCAGCAAGCTTATACTATCACTGTCAAGAACCGATATGCTCAGCTCAATATTGAGGGAGGAGATGTCTCTGAGGAATTTAGTAGATTTGTGCAAGTGAATGCAGATGCATCGAAACACCTTATACCAAAAAAAGAAAAGAGCTAATCGGAAAAAAGTATCAGCAGATTGTCATGTGGAGGAGGCGAGGAAGAAACCAAGAAAAATTGCAAGATGCCAAAAACAATTTGGAGAGTGTGTATGTGCAAGTCCAAGAGGAAGAGTTGGACAGTATGGTAGCTGAGGTGGAGGAAGCTAATAAAATAAATAGGCACAAGGAAAGTTGGAGATTGATTAACTCAATAACTGGTCGAAAAGCAACAAAGCAAGGAATTATTCAATACAGCTCTTGGGAAGAAAGACTTGAAAAGTGGTATGATCATTTCCAAAAGTTGCTTGGAAAAGAGCCACAAATAATTGATAAGATCTTCCCAAGGTACTGAATAACCTTGACATTAATGATACCGAATTTACAGATGAAGAACTTCGGTTCGCAAAGAAATCAATCAAGAAAGATAAATCTTCAGGGCCAGATAATATTGCACCCAAAGTTTTGAAAAGATGCAATTTAGATGAAATCGTGCTATACTTTGTAAACAAACTGTTGAAAGAGAACTTGAAGCCAAAACTATTATCAGAGTTAGACCTGCTTCTTATTCCCAAATCAGGAGATCTCAGCGATACCAAGAACTATAGAGGCATTGCATAATTTTCAACAGTAGCCAAACTCATCAACAAAATGATCCTTAATAGCCAAGCATCGACAAACATCTATGACAAAATCAAAATGGATTCCGACCTAGTAGATTCATAGCAATGTACATACTGACTTGGTTGGCCTTGTGAATGGATTTGCTCAATACATTTGCCCAAGGTGCCATGCAGTGGAACTGAACCTGAAACCATGTGGTTGGGAAGCAAACTTCTTACCATACAGCCATGCCTGTGGACAGAAGACAAGAATAAAGGATGGACAAAAAACATGAATAATGGAATGGACAGAAGACATGAATAAATAAATGGACAGAAGACCTGAATAAAGGAATAGTCAGAATTGAATAAAGGAATGGACAGAAGATATGAATAAAGGAATGGACAGAAGACACAAATAAAGGAAGGCATAAATATAGGAATGGATAGAAGACATGAATATAGGAATGGACAGAATACATGAATAAAAAAATGAATAGAAGATAATAACGGAATGGACAGAAGATACAAATAATGGAAGACATGAATGTAGGAGTGGACAGGAAAATGAATAAAGAAATGGACAGAGGTTATGAATAAGGGACAGAAGATATGAATACGAGAGTGAAAATAAATTTTGCTGTTTTCTGGACTGTCAAATAACATTTGATGAGGTATCACACATTTGACACTCTTGAATAATTTTTGAAAGCATATAGCACTAGTGTTCAGATATATGAAAGTAGGTTGGAAACTTTCTTAGTGATAGAAAATAAATTAGATTGGGGCACATCAGGACAGCTTCAAGGATAAGCTTTAGCACTCCTCTTTTGGTAATATATCAAAAATATTATCACAAACATATTTACTTTTTTGCACATGATGCTAAACTTCGCCACACCACAACTAAAGAGTAAGACTGCACTAAACTGCAAGATCTCTAAAATATGGAAAACTTGATTCATACATGGCTAATTTTCATGGGTGTATGGAGTTCTTTGGTTAAGGGTGTGCAGAATCAACCTGAAAATTTATGCAGATAAAACCACAAATACCAATATCTAATAAAACATTTTTTATCAATCAATTGCACAACATGTAACTTAAAAGAAAAATTGTTTTCTGCCTTTCTTAACAACAAAAATATCCATTACTTTATGAACATTTTTGCCAACATATTAGCATACTTTTACTCAAAAGTATTGCCATTTTGTTTAATCACAAATAACCCATTGTGCCTCTCAGATATGCTATCATTCATTATAAAGCTGCAGAAGGAACACTCTGCTGAACATGATGTAGCAGGAATAGTTGCTAAGATAGTAATTTTGTTAACAACCGGGATGACATCAGGAAGATCGTTCATGTAAGCAGTTTCAACTAATTGCATTTACCTGTGAATCTGATGGCTACATATGAGCTACAATAAACTTTGTATGGGTTTCCTTCACTACTGTAGGAGATTCAGATCGTTTCCATAATGTGATGCAACATTTTAATAATGTTAATCTAAGTTACCTGACATATCAGGAGGATATTATGGTCAAGGACACAAATTATGATTTGGTTATTACCATTAAATCATGATTCCGTTTCCTTATCTAGACTGAAATAATAGGTAGTTATGCAATGACAATCATTGGCAATTTGATTCAGTAGTAATTCCATGGCTCATTCTCCAACGAAGTCTTGAAATCAACAAGACACCCTTTTTCTCTCTGTGGAATTCTTACTTTCTTGAATGAGATTCATATGCTTTGGATGATGTCTCTGATAACTTCATCTAACTTTTCTTTGCATTTCCAAATGCTTTCAAAGTTTTCTTCATTTCCCCTGTTAATATTCTTCTGTTCTTGTAGTTGTAATAATATATATGATCTTTCTCTGGAATTATTAGCTGAGGTTGTGTTTGACAAAATTATTTTCAGCACAACCAATCCAATTAAGATGTCAAAATTGCATGTGGGCATTTTAATAATACTCTGTTATTCATTATGTTTGGGGGTGGTTTTGATCATTTGTTAAGTCAAGCAACACCTTTATGATATGAAGTAATTGCTCTACCATGGCTTTTACTTTTTCAGATCTACAAAACCACTTTATCATATTTTGATATTTAAGTGTCTATTACATATATTCTCCATTGACTGATGTTTTCAAAGAGTGCATACTGTCCTCTACAAAGTTGTAGTGGCCCTGCATTGTTCCTAAGGTATTGTAGAGTAGTTCAATATTTGTCATTGTATCTTGAATAGCAAAATTTAGGAGGTGCCCAAAACAATAGGCATAGATGGCAAGTGAAGAGCATTCCGTAACTTTTTTTTACCAAATCTCTATGAACACTGCTCATATTTTCTCCAAAAATGTTTTTCAAGTTTCAGCTCCAGTTTCTTGTATATATTTTTGACTAATTCACAGAGGATACCTGCCTCAGTAGAAGGTGTTGAATTAAATCTATGAAAGACTCCCCAATTTCTCCTTCAGTAATGAATTTGAGGTATATATGTATGTCGATGTTCTCTGAGTTGATTCAATCAATTTTCTCTCCTCTCTGACAGTATAGATATGAAATCTACTTGTACATTCTGAGTTCAAATCTTACGAAGGTCAGCTTTCTCTTTCATATCCCTGGGCAATAAGAAGTGCCAGTAATATGCTGCAAATTGATTCAATTTACCAATACATAATTAAATCATGTCACGTTGTTTAACTCCATCACCTGCCTGTTGGCTACCTTTATTGCAATCCTCTTTGCTTCTCCAGTTTTCTTTCTCCATGGTGGTGGTATTGTTGTTTAGATGTATGATTAAAGATATTCCAGTTATAATATATCCAGGTTCCTATTACCAAATGTGTCTTTTATATTCAAAGTGGGAGGGTGTAGTATGGTTTAGGAAAAATTTGGTTGTTGTTTCTAGCCAACTAAATGATGACACTATAGAGAGTGTCCCCTATTAATTCTTGTTGCTTAAAGTGGATACATGGATTTGTACATAGTTCCTATTCACAACTAAAAGGACTAGGTCTGTGACAATTCAGTTGGTAAGGAATCCAGTTAGTTATTGGTGTGGAAATATGTCTGCTAACTGGCCAGTTTCTCCCTCTCTTCTTCACCAAAGTAGACTCCTATAAGGTATACATTAGTTGAGCCTAATGGACAGGACAAACTTATAGTTGACCCTAATGGACTACAAAATAGTATAGTCGATCTTAATAGAGTAGACAACACTACAGACTGGACAATACTATAGCTGACCCTAAAGGATAGGATGATAGTATACTTGACCCTAATAAATACTGGACAATACAATAGTTGATCCTAATGTACTGGAAATACTATATTGAACCTAATGGACTGGGCAACAGTGTAGTTGAGCTTAATGCACTGGACAATACTACAGTTGACCACAATAGACTGAAAAACAGCATAGTTCAACCTTAAGGACTGAACAATAATATAGTTGATCTTAATGGACGTTACAACACTATTGATCCTAATGAGCTGAGCAATACTATAATTGCTTCTAATGGACTGGTCAATACTATAGGTGATCCTAATGGATTGGACGATACTAAAGCTGATCCTCATAGGCTAGTCAATGATATAATTAACCCTAATGGGTTAGACAATAATATAGTTGAACTTAATGAACTAGATAACAGTATAGTTGATCTTAATGAACTGGCCAATACTTTAGTTGACCCTAGTGGACTAGAAAATGCTATAGCCGACTTAATAGAATAGGTAACATTATAGTTGACCCTAATGGATTGCATAACAATATCATTGATGCTAATAAACTGGACAGTGCTGTAGTTGATCCTAATTGGCTGGAATACACCGTAGTTGATCCTAATTGACAACATTATAATATACATTAATGGACCAGATAATGTTATAGTTCACACTAATGAACTGAACAACTGTATAGTTGATCCTAATAGACTGGGTAATACTACCATTGGTCCTGATGAACTGAGAAAACTGTAGCTTACCCTAATGGATAGGAAAACACTATAGTTGACCACAATGGAGATGGCAATACTATGGTTGACCTTAATGGACTGGACAAAATTAGGTTCATCCTAATAGGCTAAACAATAATATAACTAACCTTAATGGACAAGAAAACAGTATAGTTGACCTTAATGGACTGGACAATAATATAGTTGACCATAATGGACAAGACTATACAATAGATGGTCCTAATGGACTGGAAAATATTATCGTTGAGTCTAATGGACTGGTCAACAGTATAGGTGAATTTAATGGATTGGATAATACTATACTTGACCCTAATGGACTGGACAATGCTATAAATGCCTGAACACTACTACAGTTAACCACAATGGATTGTACAGCATTATAGTCAATCCTAATGGAATGAACAACAGTATAGTTGATCTTAATGAACTGGACGATAAAATACTTGATCCTAATGGACTGAACAACAGTAAATATTATACTGGACAACAGTATAGTTCGTCCTAATGGCCTGGACAATATTATAGTTAACTTTAATGGACTGGACAACAGCATAGTTGATCTTAATGAACTGGAAAATTCTATATTACTATGGTTGTCCTTAATGGATGGAATAAAAGTATAGTAGATACTAATGGACAGGACAAGACTATTTTTGATCCAAATGGATGGACCAATGTATAGTTGACACTAATGCACTGGGAAATTGTATAGTTGATCATAATGTGCTGGAAACACCATAGCTGATCCAAATAAACAACATTATAGTTGACCCTAATTGACTAAACAATACTATAGTTGATTCTTATAATTGGTCAACTGCATAGTTTATCTTAATGCACTGCACAACAATATAGTTGACTCTAAGGTACTGGACAGCATTATAGTTGGTCTTAATGGACTGGAGAACAGTATCATTCATCCTAACATATTGGACAACACTATCGTTCATCCTAATGAACTGGAAAATGCTATATTTGATCTTAATCTACTGAACAAAATTATAGTGATTCTTAAGGAAATTGATGACAGTATAGCTGATCTTAATGTGCAAAACAACGCTATAGTAGATTCTAATGGACTGGACGACAGTATAAGGGATCTTAATTGACTAGACAATACTATAATTCATCATAATTGAATAAACAACATTATAGTTGATTCTAATGCAATGGACAATACTATACGTGGTTATAAAGTACTGAACAACAATATACATGAACCTAATGAACTGGTGATCTTGTTGGAGTGAACAATAGCATAGTTGATACTAATGTACTGGAGAACAGTACAGTTGATCCTAATGGATAGGACAATATTATATTGAGCCTAGTGCACTGAATAACACTATAGCTGATAAGCACAGAAAGCATGGTTTGTGTTCCTTCTGTGTGAAAATGCCAAGAGAATGTGGCATACATGTATTTGGATGTATGTGTGCATATTGTTTACACTAACAAAGGAAGTGCTGTAACAAAATTAAGCTGAGAAAAATGCAAACATTTATAAGAAAAAAACATTGCAGAAACAGTGGGTAGTGTGAATGCATGAGGAATGGTATATAAAGACCAGAGAGAAATGGAACACTATGTAATATGCATGCTGTGTGAGAAATTGTAAATTGCAAGAAAATAAGTGCATAATTTACATGAAATCAACTGCAAGTGGGTCTGTAGGATACAAATGCAAAATTAGCTTTAAACATGACATGCTAGCATGGAAACAAATGAAGTTTGCAAAGTAGCATTTTTTTTTTAACAGAACAAAATGAAATGTAAACCTACTGGATTAATGGAGCTGAGAGTAAAAAAATAAGAATAAGAGTTCTTGAGAGTCTATTCTTGAGAAGTCATGTGTGCAAGGTTCTGTTGCATTTTGTTGCTATTGTTCGACTTTATTAATAAATATGTTTTGTCAGTGATTTATTTTCTGTATAATTATTATTATGCTGATAATGTTTTTGATGATTGACCTTAACTTTAGAGATGTGGTTGGTAGCAGT
The DNA here is from genome assembly GCA_027564515.1 of Octopus rubescens. Classification (NCBI taxonomy): domain Eukaryota; kingdom Metazoa; phylum Mollusca; class Cephalopoda; order Octopoda; family Octopodidae; genus Octopus; species Octopus rubescens. The sequence goes on along the minus strand of JAOPUL010000839.1, from coordinate 32,776,656 downwards.
CTGAAATGCTATCATAAAACCCCTTTCAGACATTTAGACATTTTATTATTATTATGAGCTGGCAGAATTGTTAGCACGCTGGGCAAAATGCTTAGCAGCATTTAGTCCGTCTCTACGTTCTGAGTTCAAATTCCGCTGGGGTCACTTTGCATTTCATCCTTCTGGGGTCGATAAAATAAGTACCAGTTTAACACTGGGGTCGATGTAATCGGCTAAAACCCTCCCCTGAAATGGCTGGCTTTGTGCCTAAATCAGAAACCATTATTAAATATTTCCTCTTTATTTTTGCTTAAATCCAGGTCAACCTTGATCTCACAGACTTATGATCATAGAGCCATTCCAACTATGACCCACCAATTTAGTATTGTCTAAGGTTACATTACGACTACATTTAATGGATCTCTTCAGTTTTTGTTTAAGATATTAGGATTTGACGGGGTGATTTGACTGCTCTTTTCTAACAAATCAAACAATCCTACAGAGGCTCTCTTGTTGGTTTATGTGGTTTGAGTGAGATTTAGCTGCTAATTCTAGCAAGTCTGACAATCATGTGAAAGCTCTCTTCTTTGTGTGATTTGTGAGAAATTTGGTTGCTATTTCTGTTCTAGTAGGTCAAATAATCAGGTAAAGACTCCTTCGTTGGCTCATGTGATCTGAGAGAGATTTGGCAGCTTTTTTTAGCTGGTCGAGCAATCATATGGAAGCCACCCCACCCTCGTTGGTTTGTGAAATTTGAGGAATATTTGATTGCTATTTCCAACAGATCAAACGACAAAGTAGAGGCTCCTTCATTAGCTCATGTGATCTGAGAGAGATTTGGTTGCTATTTCTACAGCCTTAGCAATCATGTGACAGCTCTCCCATCAGCTCATGTGATCTGAGGAAGATTCGGCTGCTATTTCTAGCAGGTTGAGCAACCTCAATGGCTCGTTATCAAGCTCTTTTTTTTTTATTAGTTAATCCATTAATCCTGTGTCATTGAGTCTACATATCCAAAGTTAGCAACAGGGATTGTCCAAGAATAAAACAGACTCTGGGCAATATTCCAACAACATGATATGGCATGTGGTCATAGGATTTATCTTTAGCCAATGGAACAATTCAAGAAATCCACACAAGAGTGAAAATGAGAGAGAGAGAGAGAGAGAGAGAGAGAGAGAGAGAGAGAAAGAGATACATATCAGAGGAAACTATGAGTTTAACACTTTCGTTACCATATTTCTGTTGAAACACTGTCTTTATTTCAATTTATTTTGAAAAAATGAAGAATCTAGTAAAATAGCTTAAGTCATTTTTAAGCTGGTATAAATAAATAAATGGGCGATCGACTTTTCGTCACATCGGACCTAGGAAACAATTGTTTCCATTGGTCTTTCGGTTGCTAATACTATCTATCGGTCGCAACTCCAGGTAGAA
>JAOPUL010000839.1:32650425-32661330 GCA_027564515.1 Octopus rubescens | reverse complement strand
TGCGCCTTGCACTGGAGAAACACCAGGACTCTGGCTTTACTGTAGCACTAGCTCAGAGCAGGAGAGTTAAGGCTAAATGGATATCAGATGCTGAATTTGCTGACGATATAATTTTGGTGACAGACACAGTGAAGGAGGCAAAGGAGTTGATGCAAGAGGTGGAGACTGTGTCGGTGAGTGTGGGGCTCTGGTAGAAAACATTAAGAAGCCAGAGAAGATTAGGAATGTAGGCAGGAATCCGCTAGAGTTGGTCGGGAACTTCCTGTATCTGGGAGCAAAGATTAGGAACACAGAGGATGATGTAAGTTTACTTGTTTCAGTCAAACTTACTCAAATTACATAGTCTCATAGACTTAGAGGGGAGGTGTTACAAGTCCGACAGCTGTTTCTGGGGGCTCGGAGATCCTTCATGATGTTGGGAGATGTAGTTCACCAAAACAACTTGCAACGAGTTTGTGGAAGCAAATCCGCATTAGAAGTTATGGGCCTTCTTCATCGGGGTGGAAAGATCGAAATCAAACTTGTAAGACCTCCCCTCTAAGTATTTGAGTCTATGTAATCTGTGTAGGTTTGCCTTACCAATATGTATATAAATGTGTATATATTTATATTTGAATACTAACCATCTGAAAATTTACAGTATTTACCTTCTCTTTTGAATGTATGCCTGTATATGTATATTCTTCTTATCAAACCCAAGGGATTTTATCTATTTATTTGTACCATTGTCTCCATATCTGCTCATTTGGATTCGCCTTATAGACACTCTTTACCCTGGCTGACTTGGTCCTCGGTAGAGATATCGGACTGTAAGTTCAAATCATCTAAGCACGAACACAGAAATCCATACATACATAGAATCTCATGCATACACACAAGTACCAACACGTATATACAAACACACTTACACACACACGCAGGCCCACATGCACATACATCCAAATAGATAGATAGACGGACACATATATATCCATATAGACATAGAAGCACATGGACATACATATATAAAATAACACATTTATACACATACATTCACATATTCAAAGTAGTATATATGTGTATACATATAAAAATATATATAGTCACATACATGTGTATACAAATATAGAAACATATACACAAACACACATACACACACATACACTCACGAATCACATTGTTCAGACACATCTACACCGAGGCTGTCATATGGGCTACAACCGGTCGAAGTCAAAAGGAAGAACATGAAAAACAATGAGCGCAGGCGTAGCTGTGTGGCAAGGAGCTTGCTTCCCAACCACATGGTTCCGGGTTGAGTCTCACTGCGTGGAACCTTGGACAAGTGTCTTCTACTATAGCCTCGGGCCGAGCAAAGCCTTTTGAATGAATTTGGTAGACGGAAACTGAAAGAACCCCGTCGTATATATGTATATGTATATATCTATGTGTGTGTGTCCTTGTGTCTATGTTTGTCCCCCACCACCGCTTGACAACCGGTGTTGGTTAGTTTACCTCCCTGTAACATACCGGTTCGGCAAAAGACATCGATAGAATAAGTACCAGGCTTGAAAAATAAGTACTGGGGTCGACTCAGTCGACTAAAAATTCAAGGCGGTGCCCCAGCATGGCCGTATTAGTGCCTTCTTCAGGAATAAGATTTTTCATCTATCAACTACTTAATACCATTCAACTGGCTCTGAGTAATCATTGGCTATTAAAAGTCACCCAGAATTTAGAAAGACTTTATATTACTTTACATATGATGTTTTTACATACCACCTCGGAGGAGCAACTGCCATTAATATGACCTGGAAGGAGTAAAGTGCCATTTACATCATTTCATTTTATTTCCCATCCTACGATCATTCTTTCATCTTTCTCCCTCATTCTTCATTCTACCCCTTAAGTTCTGGAGGAGGAAGAGTTAGAAAAGTGTATAGACGATGAATTACGCAGAAAATTGTACAGAGGTTTACGAGGAGAGTTAGAACATTACTTAGAGGAGCGAATCGATGGCGAGGATTATGATGAGGATCTGTTTGAAGATGCTGTATATTATGACTGTAAGTGTCCATTACTCCTTACTTCCTAAACAATTTTGTGTGTATGTACGCATGTGCATATATATCAAATTCCTGCAAGTGTTTATTACCCTTTACTCCCTAAACAATACTCTCTCTCTAAGGAACTCACTAATGCCATTGAAGATCAATTTAACACACCAACCATACGAAAAATGTTGACAGTTAACTGTGAAATGGTAACAATTAGGTAAAACGTTTTTTTTCTTTTTAAATGGATGAACATGACTATTTTTATTTACCAATGTGTATGTGTGTGTAAATGTTTGTGTGTATATATGTTTGTGTGTATTGTCTGCTTACTTATTTTAAACATTCTAGAATTGTTCCTATTATTATTTGAGGATCAGAAAAGATAAGAAGTGGAGTAAGAGGGAGTTCTGGTCTTATATGAAGGTGAGCACCAGCAAATCCCTATCTTATAGCAAACTCTTGCATTTGGTCAATTAGTCCATCAGTTCACAAAATCTGCATCAATTTCTCTTTTTATATATTTACCATTATATTGTCTAATGTTTCCTTCCTTTTGTACGATATAATTTGGTTGTTATTTCTAGCAGGTTTACATGATCTGCTAGAGTCCCCATCATTAGATCCCACTTTAGAAAATTAATACATGAAAGAAACAGAGGCAAACATGGAATGTTTTACATCTTCTGTTTGACTTTATTTACATCTACATTGCAAGTAGTCATGACTTGGTGGTTAAGAAGTTTACTTAACAACCAAATGCTTCTGGGGGTCATTGAAACCAGAGGTCACATTTCAAGATGACCCATGAGTTCTGATGGTATTTTAATTTTAACTAGTTTCAGCTTGAGAGCTGTGACCATGCTGGGGCACCGCCATTGTAAACATCTGTTTGAATTTTGAATTCAAATCCTGCTGAGATCAACTTTGCCCTTCATCCTTCTCGGGTTGAAAGTAAAGTACCATCAAATACTGGGGTTGATATAATCAACTCTACCTCCCTCTACTTCCTGCTCTGAAATGTGTGGTTTTGTCAATATCATTGTTATCACCACCATTGTGTTTTCAACAATTTATATGAATTAATACTGCACCACCAGGCACCCTTCTGTATTCTTGGTGTGTCCCCATTTACTACATGTTGCTTTGTTATGTTGTTAATATTCTATACCACATCAATTTGTTGACACTCTTTCAAGTGATTTTGTGACTTGCAGTCAGGCAAATGTGATGTTTGCTGACAGTCTTTCAGCTGTAGCTTCTAATGATTTATCTGAGTATTCTTTAGTCTGTTTATGATATAATCAGAGATATTGTAGACATCTGTTGGAGTGACCTCTTCAAAAATACTTGTGAAAGCAAAACAATCAAATGTGTGTGCTTAATCTCTCCTCTTTGAAGTATGGCACACATCTATTTCATAAAGTAGTATATGTGATAAATAATCTTTTCATATGCAACACTTAGTCACTGATTTACTAACACTACTGCTGCTACCACTACTGCAACTACTTATGTTGTGTCTGAGAACTTCTTTACATAACGTAGTAACAATATATCTACACATTTCCTCACATGTTCATGTATGTGTGTTTGTGTGTGTATTAATGAGTGTGTGTGTGTAAATTGTATAGATGATATAATTACCTTAATCCAAGAATAAAGGAAACCATTGACACAAGAAAAAGCTCAATCCATTCAAGTGTGTGGGGGGGGTGCAAAAAAAACTCATGTATTTGATTTCCATATTATCTTGAGATAAGCCCTGGACACAGTCCCCACACTGTATATCTCCCACTCCTCCTTCACTCCTTCTCTTTATCATCATCACCATTGTTGTAACATCTACTTCAATACAACAAGGAGAAAGAGAGCTGTGTTGAGGCTCCATTGCTATAATCAGTGAAGGACACACTACCACCACCACTTCTAGTATTACAATTACCACCACCACCACCATACTAGTATTACTACCACAACGACAACAACCACCACTACTTCTACTACTCTTATTACTTTAACTCTGTTCACAGCTGGCAGTTCTACTTCTTCTCCACTCTTCATCACTGTAAGTGTTGTAAGAGAAAGAGCCACAGCTACATAACACAAAACTGCTGCCTTTACATATAGGTGAGGCTACCAACCAATAAATATGGTAGTATTGTCTGTCCATTTGTTTGCTAGTCAGTGACTCATCTTTGGTTATTTCCAATAAATCAAGAATTTATTTTTCTCTTGTGCTATTTATTCAATTTTCCTGTATATCAAGCCATTCCATCACAGTTATCTGCTGAGATTTAATACCAGTCCTTCAGATAAGATGAAGATGACAATGATAATAATAATGATAATACTTCCTACTATAGGGCACATGGCCTGAAATTTGGTGGCAGGGCTAGTCGATTACATCGACCCCTGTTCTTAAGTAATGCTTATTTTATTGGCTCCGAAAGGATGAAAGGCAAAGTTGACCTAGGTGGAATTTGAACTCAGAACATAAAGTTGAATGAAATGCCGCTAAGCATTTTGTCAGTATGCTAACGATTCTGCTAATTCACCACCTAATAATGATTTCAAATTTTGATACAAGGCCAGCAATTTCAGGGAAGGGCTACGTCGATTAGATCAACCCTAGTGTTCAACTGGTACTTATTTTATCGATCCCAAAAGGATGAAAGGCAAAGTCAACCTTGGCAGAATTTGAACTCGGGATGTAATGACTGACAAAATGCTGCTAAACATTTTGCCCGGCGTGCTAAGAATTCTGCCACCTCGCTACCTTTATTCACTACCTAATAATAAAAACAGCAGTAACAACAATAGTGACTTGTCAGTATAAGATTACTTGGTGTTATGAAGTAGTAGGACACAAGAAAAAGGAGAATCAAAGAATTACCAGGGAAACCTTCAGAAGATAACATTCCAGGAAAGTGGCTGGAAAGCATTGTTTATAATGAAAGGTTTATAGCTAAATTTACTTTAGAAAAGTTTATAGAAAATAAATAAATTACATTTTGTTGTTTTGTTGTGAGGAGTAAAACAGGCAACATTTTGGACAGTTGTCCTTGTTTAGGAAGAAATAATATAGCAATTGATACCAGGGGTGGCTGTGTAGTAGGAAGTTTGCTTCCCAACCACATGGTGGCACCTTGGACAAGTGTCTTCTACTATAGCCTCGAGTTGACGAAAGCTTTGTGAGTGGATTTCGTAGATGGAAACTGAAAGAAGCCCATTGTGTGTGTGTGTGTTTGTCTTTGTGTCTGTGATTGTCCCCCCCCCACCACCACCACCTCTTGACAATTGGTGTTGGTGTGTTTACATCCCTATAATTTAGCAGTTCAGCAAAAGGGATCGATAGAATAAGTACCAGGCTTTAAAAAAATAAGTACTGGGATCAATTCATTTCACTAAAAATTCTTCAAGGCTATGCTCCAGCATGGCTACAGTCTAATGACTGAAACAAGTAAAAGATAAAAGATGGTAGGAGAGGTATGGAGTGGTAGGTGTGGGGAGGAAAAGGATTGTGTGTGCAGAATTAGAGTTAGGGTAAGTAGTATGGGAGGTCCTGGATTCAATCCTTTTACTTGATGCTTACAGCAAGTGTCCTTCTGAGTGTAAGTCAGTCAGTGGAAACTGTATAGAAGCCTATCAGATATTCTATCCCTGTAACACTGTGTAGCATTGATTCTGCCTCCGACTTAAATTGAATCTACCAATATCTGAGAAATAATTGTTTACAACAGCACAATAACTAGTTCAAATAACTAAATTCCCCGTTGAAACTAACTCAACATCCATGCCAATTTATAGAAATTTAATGAGAAGATCATCATCATCATCATAATCATCATAATCATCATCATATCAAGGGTATATTTTATTGTTTCTGTGGGGGAAGGAACGAAAACTTGCAATTAGAAAATGGTTTAGTTCAGTGGTTCTCAACCTGGGTCCATCTGATCCTTGGGGGTCCATATAAGATTTTGTTGCTAAAATTTATGTGCAATAAACTGTTTTTATACGTGTACAATACACAAAGTATTTTAACAAAGTATTTTAAAGCATCAAATGGTTATGAGGATCCACACAAGTAAAATAGGAATCAAAGGGTCCATAGGTAAAAAATGGTTGAGAATCACTGATTTAGTTTAACAGAATTCATCTAAAGTTGTCTCCCTTTAGTCTGTTAATACTGTGTTGGTTGTTCAATAAACTTTGATCTTTACAATTCGCTACATGCTATCACCAACACCACTTCAGTCAATGAGGGAAACCTCTACATGGTCGTTCGGTTTGCTAGAAATAGTAGTAAAATCTTTATGCTTCCCCCACCACCACCACCAAATCACAGTCTGTCATCTTAGAAAAGAACACATTGGCTAATGTGGTCCTGGGTTCCCTGCCCAAAAGATGGTGTGGTCAAGGTTAGAATAACTTTGATCATAGGTCTGCTTGACATTAGGCTAAACAACGACAATAATCTCAATATGTTGAGGTATATGAATGAACAGGGGTACAATACACATATGTGTACTCTCTCTCTCTCTCTCTCACACACACACTCTTTCATTTCCATTGTGGAGTCATTCTAGTCTCTTGTGCAGATATTTACATCAGCAACATTCAATTGATACAATGTGAACATATAGATATCGGAACTCTGTGTGTGTGTTTTGAAGAGGGAGTAAGAGAGAGAAACAGAGACCTAGAAATGGAGCTGTTAAAATTCAAACATGATAGATAATTAGTATCATCATTGTTTTAATGTCCACTTTTCCATATTTGCATGGGTCAGATAGAATTCATTGAGGCAAATTTTCTGTGGTCAGATGCCCATCCTGTTGCCAATCCACACCTGTTTCCAAGCAAGATATTTCCCTCTAGCCAGACATGTTTTCATGGAAGACTGAAAACAAACAACCAGGCTCGTATGACAGCAATGCTTGTTCACATCCATTATGAGATGTCAAGACAAGGAGACACTAAAACACACACACATGCACACACACCACACACTTCTATCAGTTTTCTTCCAAATCCATTTACAAGGCTTTGGTCAACCTGGGGCTATAGTAGAAGACACTGGCCCAATGTACCATATAATGGGATTGAACCCAAAACCACGTGTGTATGAAGCAAGCTTCTTGGCCACATCTACACCTATATTACTATGTTTAAATTATTTTCCTGATAAATTGAAAGACATTATTTTTCTTTTAATAATATATCATCATCATCATCATCATCATCATCATGTCTAGTTTTCTTTGCTGATGGGGTTGCCAAATGCAATAATAAAAACAACTGGTCAATTTGGGTGTTGTGTAGGCCTTAGAGTGTGTTTTATTATGTAACTGGTCTTAGAGATGTTATCCCATGTGGCAGAATTAAAGAGACCCTCTGCTCTCTATCAATTCTTATTCAGGGTTTCTACATCTGCAATGCAGCCTCTGTAGTCCATATTTCATTCTTACATTCCATTTTTGGTATGGTTTCTACAGCTAGATGTGTGTATTTTAACACAGAGAGATTGTCCCCATGCAAGGAGGATTAAAAAGTTTCTATATCAGTTCTTACTCTGAATTACTATCCTCCTAAACACATACACTGTGTCACCCACTGAAGTCTTTCATCTCTCCATGCCACCGGCTATAGTCCTTTGTCTTACCTGCTACAGTCCTTTGTCTATCTATGCCACTCATTGCAGTCCTTTGAAATCTGGCACATATCCTGCTCTTGTTCTGTATGCTGTTATTGTTGGCAGGTTTTGATGGCTCAAGTACTGTTCCTTCTGCCAATGCATTTTAGCATGCCACTGGCGGTAGAGAGGTTTTTCTATGCAAAAGAGTCAAGGAGCCATAGTTACGACATGTTAGCTGTCTAACAGCTACCGATTATTCAAAGGTATTCATCTTTTTCAGCCAATGATTTTGAAGGAGAAATGGCCAGCATAAACATTATGGCCATCTCCCGCATGCAAAATATTCATAATAATTTTACAGACTTTATGATAAATAATTAATTAAATGGTTCAAATTTAAAATTAAATTGTCCTTAATAATCTAGAAATTTGTGCCAATGAAATGACTTGTGGAACATGACCACAATGTTCAACTCGTACTTACTTTATCAACCCCGAGAGGATGAAATGCAAAGTCGATGAAATGCAAAGTCAATCGCGGCAGAATTTGAACTCAGAATATAAAGGCAGACAAAATGCCACTAAGCATTTTGCCCGGCACGGTAACGATTCTGCCAGCTTGTCGCCTTACAGATATTTTAACATTAGAATCACTGTGTTCTGCTTAGATTAATAAACCTCAGCTCTGAAAGAGTTTCAGTTATTCATTTTTTTTTTTTTACTTCATATATCGCTTGTATGTCAGAATCATTAGAGCATCAGATAATATATTTGGTACTATTCAGCTACATTCTTTCATTTCTTTGAGTTCAAATCACATCAAGGACTGATTCAACTTTCATCCTTCTGTAGAGAGTAAGTGCAGGAGATCATATTATCAACTATCAAAAGTGGTGCCACAAATACTGTAAGGATGAAATCCACTGAAAGAAGAAAAAAATAATGCCTGTGTTGTTGGGTTAGGGTTAGTTTTAGCCTTGTGGTATCCTTCCTTCAGTTCTCAACTCTTGATGGAGTTATAGGTGTGTCGTTGTTACATACAATTTGCCTTTGCACTTTTAAAACCTGGCAGAGTCAATCCAGGTCTGGACACAGCTGATTCCTGGAGAGAGGGAGAGAACGACGCCCCCCCACCACCACCACCATCACCACACATACTCACACACTCCGTACGTAAGAGAGAGACACAGACACACACACACTGACTCTACCATTTTATTGCCTTGTCATGTATTTGTGTGCGTGTGTATGTGTGTAAATACATACATATATTAACTCTATAAGTTTATTGCATTGGGATGTATTGTTGTTCTATAGATTGGTAGATGATTTTAGATATAAATGTCCATTTTAGGTCTCATGAACCCTACTATAAGGTCCTGTCTTAACATCATCTCTTCTTCTAGGCAAACAAGAAGTTTGTGTAATACCTAAAATAGTCTTAACTCTTTTCCTTTCTTAGTTTTCAATGACTCAACTATTACCCCCTTGTCTCTATCTCTCTCTCTTATATCTTTAACTATCCATCCATCCATTCAACAAGATATCATTCCACCATCCATTCACTACTAAATCCATCTATCTCATGGTTTCCATGTGTTGAATCTCCCCTCTCTCTAGCAACAATACATTGACTCATTCCTCCAACACCATCAGCCACCCTCACAATATATATATATATATATATATAATCTGACTGACTGACTGACTGACTGACTCATCTTTCCAATGAAAATTCCCTTCTCTGTTAATTCATTGATCAGTTTGATCTCTCCCCCTCCCCAAACTATTTTGTCTATCAATCAATTCATTGATCAATCAATTAAATTTATCAATCATACAATAGTTTTATAAAATTAATTCAGTTTACTTTGTTCATTTTTCTCAGTTTTTGTATCCTACTATATTCTACCCATCCACCAACGCACACTCTCTGCATCCATTGAAATTCTTTTTCCGTATATCCTTAACTATATTGAATCTACTCTATTCTCCTTCACTTTGTACTCTCTCTCTCTCTCTCTCTCTCTCTCTCTATTTCTTTCTTTCTTTTCTTTCTTTCTTTCTTTCTTCCTGTGTTTCAGGCCTGCTCACTATGTTGTTGTTGAGTCCTAGATCAACTCAGAGCAGAGTTATGATCAAAGGCTTTCCAGTATGACCATCACATCTTTTTTACATGTTAGTGATATATCCTCCTTAATTTAGGACAGTAGGTATGATGGGATTTAAGGAAGATTTAACTGCTAAGGTTGATCAACCGTATAAAGGCTCCCTCAGTGAGTTTCCTGATATACTTTCTTCAATCTTGTGTTGTCAAAACATGCTGAGAAGAATCTCTCAGTTTAAAAAGAGGGGGGGGGGCCGTTTTATAGTTCTTGTGGAAGGATCTTCCTTTCCACAGAAAGAAGATGGGAGGGAGCCTTATAGTTCTTACAGAAGGATCTCCTAGACTACAGAGAGAGAGAGAGAGAGGAGGCAGCTTTATAGTTCTTATTTGTTTTTCCACTGTGAATAAATGTAAAACCATTCATTATTTACAATTATGTGATTTTTCTTCTTAATGTCACTGCATCATTTCCTCTATCTAAATGTCTCTTTGTTTTTCAACCTCCTTTCACTGTTTTCATTCTTATTTTATTCTCTGTCCTTGATGTTGTTACGAAGGTATGGACATTACATCACAGGTCGTAATTTGAAACAGTCAACCTCTGTTTGTTGCACTGCGGCAATTTAGAATGGTGAACTAGCTTACATTCTGAGTGTGTGTGTGTGTGCGTGCGCGCACTCAGCTATGGACAGATTTCCATAGAAATGACTTGTATTTTTCATCCTAACCCTGATAGAATTGCTCTCGCCCAGTCTTTCAAGTATACTTATGTTATGTACCTTCTTGTATGCACACAAACACAGGCACACACACACTCGCTTTCTCTCTGAAATTTACATGTATTGTTATGTACAACCCCACCCCCACCCACACAGACACTTTCTGTCTGGTCATAATCTTCCTTCTCAGGAGTCTGGGTGGAGGATGAATAATGAAGAAATAAAACAAAAAATATCACTGTGGTTTCCATAGCAACAACTGTTGTAGTGTAACAAGATGTGACTGTACTGTCAGTAGGTTTATAAAAGAATAAAGCCAAAGATATAAGGCTTCTCCATATCTATCTATCTATCTATCTATCTATCTATCTATCTATCTATCTATCTATCTATCTATCTATCTATCTA
>JAOPUL010000839.1:32595133-32611963 GCA_027564515.1 Octopus rubescens | reverse complement strand
AAGCCTTGTGAGTGGATTTGGTAGACGGAAACTGAAAGAAGCCTGTCGTATATATATATATGTATGTTTGTGCCGGTTACACGTTAAAAATACCCGTGCCGGCAACACGTTAAAGGCACCTGGTACACTCTCTGGAGTAGTTGGCGTTAGGAAGGGCATCCAGCCGTAGAAACCAAGTTAAAAATAGACTGGAGTCTGGTGCAGCTCCCCAGTTTGCAGTTTCCAATAAAATCATCTAACCCATGCCAGCATGGAAAACAGACGTTAAATGATGATGATGATGATGATGATGATGATGATAGTAGCTAGCCCTTTGCGAAACTCAAGTATCACTCACAATGTAATACTTCTCTACCACATCAAGAAGGGTCAGTGCTACTACTGACTGGCATCAAGTCATCAACATCTGATAGACATGTTATGTCTCCTCTCTGTGCTTATTCTACAGGTACTACAATAGCCGCTGCTCATCACCACCTCCACCTCAAAGCACCACATTAACTCAGTCCTTTTTTACCTACAGTAAGGCCATTCCCCGACCTGTGTCTACTCCAACTTTGATTCGTTCGAGGTCATAGGTCACAGCCTCTTTTTCCTGATTAAACTATAAAAACAAAAAAAAATACCCAGAATATTTCAATATTATTTTCACCAATTCATTTGTTTCTTTGTTTTATATTTTTTAATCTTTTATCTTTTTGATATTTCAGTCCTTGGTAAGTTTTTGTTTTCAAATTTTTTTCTTGTTTTGTTGCTCTTAAGGTTCTGGGGTACCATTTCTGTGTCAATGGTCATTGTTTGTGTTTTCATAGTCACATGTTGAAGGTTTAGCAGATATTGAGAGAGATATAGCAAGGAGACGATTGTGATGTGAAGGGATAAATGGCAAGTACCTTTGAGAGTGGTGGGTGGAAAGAAGAACTTGTGGTTCTATTACATTTCACAACACACAGAGGATACTTCATTAATGGCTGAGTGTGAAAGCAAGTGTAACCACGCCCAAAACTGGTTTAGCCTATCATCCTAGCTTTCACACAGTTTCTGTTCAATGCAAGGCAACAGTAAACTTTTTAACATAGCTCTACTTATTCACATTTTATGCAGGTAACATAATCTTCGTTACATCACACAGTATTTTCTGGATGGAAACGAATTAGATCTTATTGTGAACATTAAATTAAGGAAAGTAATTAACCAAACAATAAACAGTTGTGATTTTAAGATTCTTTAGACACCACTCAAGTTTAGCTAAAAGGTCACTTTTTCTTTCTTTATTTTTTTGAAAAACAAATCTCAAATATATTTAGGCCTACATTGTCTAATGTATATTTTAACCCTTTAGCATTTAAACCGGCCATATCCGGCCAAAATATTTTACCTGTTGTTATGTTCATACCAGCCAAATCTGGCCTCTCACACCTAGCCTACATTGTCATTCTAAAAGTATGCGATCCCATTATCAAATTCATGAAGCTATATGATAATACATGATTAATTCAAAGTAATGTGAATGAATAAGCATTACATTTGGCGGAGTAATCTGAATGCTAAAGGGTTAAAGGGGATTTAGTTGCTATTTCTAGTAGGTCAAGCAACCACTTAGGTATGCTTTTATTGGCTCATTCCCAAAATTATTGAGTGATTATGGAGTATTGATTGTTACATAATTGCTTTTATTAGAATTTTTACATAGTTTTAGTGATTTAAACCCTCTTGTTTCAATATAACACAGTTTAAAACAGCGAACATATTTGTGTTTAAGTGAATATAAGCTTGTCACACAAAAGAAAAAGTTGACAATCCAGTAAATGGTAACAAAGATGTGTTTAAACCTGAAGAATTCTTATTTCATGCTTCTGAAATATAATAAGGAGTCACTATAAACCTGAGAGACTTGACATAGTCTGGTTTCTGACTACAAACTCCTCTACACTACTGTCATTTGTCAATAAGAAAAGACAGTTACCGAAACTTGCTTAGCCTACTTTTTTAACTAGAGCTATAATGTATTTGTAACTTCAATGTTACACTAATTTTCACTTTTAACATTGAGTTAATTAAGAATATGAGCATGTATAAATAAAATAGTTTGATCATTACCTAGTGCCTAATTAGTGTCTAATTTATGCTGTCCAACACAAACAATGATCATAAACCAATGACTTTCATAATCTTTCCTTGTTGCCTCTATTCATTGGTCTTTCTATTTGGTTTGCTTCTTTTTTTATTTAATCTTTTATAATAAAAGCAAAACTACATGAAAAAGTGGTTGGTGGCTGGGTTAATTTGTTTTTTCTTTTCTTTAAATTGTTTATTAACAAAATTTAAATTTTAAGTTAATTTTTGTGACTATTGAAAGATTTTTCAATATTTTCATCTGCATTATGTTTCAATTAGATCAAACTGATTGAACCGTAATGTAAATATTAAAACACCCTTGATCTCTAAAGTTGGAAAAATTATAATTTCATTAGCAAGTTCTCATTAATTTAGATAATCAGGATTCATAATTATTGTTTTAATATTTGTTCCCCAACCTGTCTTTATGTTTCTGAACCCTAAAATCACCCAGCAGATACAAATATCTGTGATGTTTCTCTTCTATTTTTTTTTCTATCTCCCCTTGTTATTTTCTGTCTAATTATTTCTAAATTATTTAATATTACACAACCAAACAATTATATTCAACTTCCTTCTTTCTGACCAATCATACAGCATCATACTTCTCATAATCAGTTTTCCGTATGGAAACCTTTTGTTTCATTAAAAATTATCATGTGACCCTAGTTATCTTGTTTACTCTAAGGAGTTACATGGTAACTCAATCTCCTAGAAATAGCAGCCAAATCCCCTTTAAATCATTATCTTACCTCATTATCTTAAAGAGGATAAGGTAGCTCTGTCTCTCAAGATAGGATAGTCATAGCTAGAGTGTCTTGTACATATTCTTAATTCAGTTTGACCTAGGCTAAAACAAGCCAACTTGTATATGTTCATTTGATCTGCTACAAGTAGCAACTAAATCTCACTCAGATAACACCCACCATCTTAAAAATGGAAAGAGCCTAATAGATATTGTAGTCCTAGACATGATGGAATGTCTGATCACATCTGTACAATCAACATTGACCTATAAATCTACTCCCCATTAACACTACATACCCCTATATTCTACATTAATGTTTACACCTTCTAGGGTTTAGGTAAGTATTCTAATTGCAGTGTTAAGTATTTATTTAAAAGTGAGTAATACTTGAAATAATATTGTCATAGATAATGTACAATTTACAAGAGCAGTACAGGTTGATTATTGGCTTGCTGAATCAGAGTTGACCTGGAGCTAAACAACAACAGCCCTCTACTAATGTGTAGACTTTTTCATACATTTCTAAAAGCTAAATACAAAAATGTTAAACTTTATAACTGAATTTATTCTATGTATGTATGCATATGTATGCATGTGTGTGTGTAGTATGAAGTTCAACAAGTAGTATAGTACTTGATCAGTTAAGAGATTAAAGATAAAATAATAACCCTTTCTACCATAGATGCAGACATGGTTGTGTGGTTAGAAGCTTGCTGCTCAACCATATTGTTCAGGGTTCAGTCCCACTGCGTGGCACCTTGGGCAAGTGCCTTCTATAGCCTAGGGTCAACCAAAGCTTTGTGAACGGATTTGGTAGACAGAAACTGAAAGAAGCCTGTTATATATATATGACAGGCTTCTTTCAGTTTGGTAAAAAGTGACTGAAAGAATAAGTACTGGGGTCAATTCATTCAACTGTAAATTCAAGGCAGTGCCCCAGCATGGCTGCAGTCTAATGACTGAAACAAATAAAAGATAAAAAGATATAGGCACAAGGCCTGAAATTTTTGGTGCCAGGGCTAGTCAATTACATTGAACTCAGTGCTCAACTGGTAGTTATTTCATTGACCCTGAAAGTTGACCTCAGAATGTAAAGACAGACGAAATGCCAACTAAGCATTTGTCCAGCATGCCAACAATTCTGCAAGCTTGCCACCATAATGATAATAATAATAATCCTATACTGGGCACAAAGGCCTGACATTTTCGGGGATGGGGATAGTCGATTCAATCAATCCCAGTACTCAACTGGTACTTATTTTATCAACCGCAAAAGGATGAAAGGCAAAGTCGACCCCGGTGGCATTTGAACTCAGAACATAAACTCGGAAGAAATGCCACTAAGCATTTTTCCTGGCGTGCTAACAATTCTGCCAGCTCACCACCTTAATAATAATAATAATATATCCATTACCAAATAAGGGATCTCTTATTCCATATTTGAATGAAAGTACAGCTACAGCAGATGATTTATTGATAAAGAAATGGTGACAAACTTAACTCTTTGTAGTTTGGTACACAGGAAATAAACATTTGCACTGACACTCACGAGGCCTACATATAGTTTCTGTCTCCCAAATTTGTTCTCAAGGCATTGGCTGTCTTGTGTCTATTATAGTAGACATTTTCCTGCAATGCCTTGCAGTGGGACTGAACTTGAAACTACATGGTTGAAAATGAATTTCTTAATATGCCTGGTATAAATACAATTTATATTTGCATAGAGATAGTCAAGAACAGTTGTTGTTATAACACATAATGACCAAAGGAAAGCATAAAAACCCTCACTTTTCATTTCTTGCACTTGTGTAAGAAATAGTTGTTAATGTGTGTGCATGATCATAATATTTAATGTATGTTGTTATAGCTAAGAGGGTTTTCAATTTTGACTAGATTGGTCATCATTGAACTCCATCTTCACATCTATACAATTTTGTTATCTGTAAATACAATGTTTTTGTTTTATTTTGCACAGGGTCCAATCCAAGTTGCCATTCCTGAAAAAGAAAGCCAAAGCCCAGTAAAGCAACTGTTTTTCTTAAAGCTTCTGTTAATCTGTTGAAGATCTCAGCAACTCTATGTTCCATGCTAATATGTGAGTGTTTGGCCAAGAAAACATCAACAATTTTCTTCTTTTAAACAACAACAGCAGCAAAGAAATATTGAAATACAAAACAGTCAAAATAAATAATCCTTGTTAAATTTTCTTTTAAAATTCATTTTTTTTGGTCATTTTTCTCGTTTCAAAAAAGAGAGAAAAAAAAAAAGCCACTTGTTTTACACTCACGCATATATACACACACACACACACACATATATATATATACACACACACACAATTCTTCTCAGACTGTGTTGTTGATTCTGTTCAAAATATTTTAATCCAGTTTTCTCTTTCTCTCAATCTTTCACTTTTTCTTTCCCAAGTATTATCAGAATTGGTGGTGCCCCTGGACATCTTATCTGTGCAAAATAAACTGTTTCATCACCTGGCTCACCTATCTATAATTATTATTAATTAGGATAAAATATAACAATACTTTCAAAACCCAAACATCAAATGTTGTATACCTAGGCAGAGATTTTTTTTTTTTTCGTTAGACTTCCTAGCAATTAAAGAGAATTGGAATAAATACTTGACGTTAATGACTTCACCATCTTCATTTCTGTTACTGTTTCTTACAAATCACAATTTACAATTATAATCCTTTATTCATATTCATATCATCCTGCACAGAATGTGGATTGAAGTGTTTTGTTCTTTTTAAAATAAGAGTTTATCTTATACATATATATGTGAATATATATATAAATATTCACACACTCAGTTATTTATTTGTATAGCATTAATTTATTTTCCACTCTGGCTTCACGTTTTGCTCACAATTTCGAAGCCCTTCAACTAACTTGGGGCCCTCCTATTTTTTTTTTTTTAATACTTATAAGTTTGTTATAGCCAAGTGCACTGTTATTGAGTCACTGGAACTAAATAATAATTGATCCTAATTCTTTGCAATGATGGTGTTCTTGCAATCACAGTAAAAAACATGTTTGGTAATTCTTCTTCCTCCTTTTTACCCCCATCTCTCTCTTGCAAGTATTTCTTCATTTTCTTTCGTTAAATTTTTCTTTTCCATAAACGTTTATAGTTTTCTAGGTAACATTAAGTTTGTTATTAAACCTAGTATATAATTAGAAATACATTGCACACTTACTCAAGATATTTTTAAAAACTCATTAATTTTATCCAATTTCTTCTCTCAAACTTGAATCATTGTATGAATATCATGCAAAGAATATAATCAAAAAAAAAAAAAATCTACCTGTATGTAGTTTATGATACTACAGTTGTCATGTTGCTGTCTTTTACAGTATGGTATATGTGTGTGTGTATATATATATATATATTTATTTATGTATGTATATACTTTTGCCACAGGTCTTGCTTTGGTATACTAATTTTACTAGTGACTGCTCATTAGTTGTTACTACTGCCACCACCGCTGCCAACATCACCACCACCATAATAGTGATAAGTTTATATTATTAATATTAGGATTTTTCAATCAGTTGTTGTTGACTCTGAACATTTACATATGTATGCACACATATGTATGAACACACATATATATATATATATATATACAAATGTGTGAACACTCACAGACACCACATACAAATTCGTTAGCATGTATTTGATTAAAAATAACCTATGTAATCAACACTTCTGTTTACCTTTTGTGAAAAACATAAAATTCTATAAATAAAAAAAACTATTTAAACTATGATTATATTTGTATAATTTGCAAAATTTAAATTTCCTATGACAAGAAACAAAAGCAAAAAAAAAAAAAAAATGCCCACCCCCACTAAAGCTTTCATGAATTTGACCGATTCCTTTGTTTTGTTATTGTTGAGTCTTATTTCTTCCTTGAAAATCAAAAATTATACAATAGATCTTATTTTTATTATAACTACTCTAAGCTAAAACATATATATCTATGTAATGGTGACCCCATTTATTTCTTTATCACTTGGTCGGTCAGTCAATCAGTGTGTGTAGAAGACCATAAACCTAGCTACACACACACACACAAATGTTGCAGTTTGTAAACAAGAGGAAGGTAGTACCCAATACATGGCATGGAGTTTATTCATATATATTTCAACTGAGATTCTGGTCACTATCCAAATATACACGCTTAGTGATTGTTTGGGCAACTTTGAAACATTACAGAGCGTGAGTTTATAAAGCAGCATCTAGCCATACTCTTTACACCAATGTATATATATAATATAGCCATTAGTTAAAAACTAATATCAATAACACCAAATGATAATGGCTTGTTTTGTTTATTATTCCATTCTGCTTCAGCTAAGTGTACTGTGGTATTGTTGTTGTTTTTAAGCTGCATTGTCTGAAAATAGACTTGCAAAGACAATTGTAAAGTGTATTAAATATATTGTTCAAATTTTGTCGTCTTAAGCTTATCTATTTCTAACAGGTTGTTATATAATAATTGCCAACATTATTTTGATTTTGTCAATAGATGAGCTTTGTTTGCTCACCTGTTGTGGCTTTTTTTCAACCTTTACTACAACATCAGTCACTTGTATATCTTCAATACGTTTTGCAGATGGCCACCACTGTTGAAATTATTTCATGTAGTGGTATCAATGGAAAATTACTTATTTGCAACTATAGAATTATCCTTTTTAACCCCTCCCCCAATTTGTTTGTTATAAATAACTGCACTTTGGATCACAATTTTTTTTCCGATTTTAAAATTGTGGCTTGTGAAATATTTTCATTATGGTAAAATATGGGGTTTGAAAATCGTTAGTAAATTTTGTTGCGAGGGGGCTGTAGTTGTGTGTATATAAATACATATATTTACTGTGTATGTGTGTATATATATATACATATAGATATATATATTTACTGATATATTTCAGTTGTGTATTATATTAAGGGCGTCATGAATATTACAATAATATCTTAAAAGGGTGGGGTGGGAATTAAGTGCCAGAGGTGATAAGAAGACCCTTGTTATGCATTGCCCGTTGTCGATTTGTGTAGAGAAACTTATAATTTAAAACAAAAAAAAAAAAATTGATAAAATTTTCCATTTTGAACGTTAGAAATTCCACACACAAGAATTCAATGGCTAAAGCTGGAGTAAAAGAATGAATATTGCTAATAAAGGAAATTAAACCAAACTTGGCTGATGCTTTTGTTTTTTTTTTTCACTGTGTTGCTTTAATTCCAATGAACATGTGTATTGTAAATCCAGCCATGACCATCCCCTCATTGAGAGGCAACTACATTATCTAGTGCTCCTTTTCTTTAAGATGGCATAGTGTGAGATGAGGGATATTTGGCTGCTCTTCCTTCTTTATTACAGGTTACACAACTATGGAGGGATTGTCTCTTCAGTTCATACAAAATGACATTTATAATGGTAATAATTCCATAGAAGTAGCATTGTTGTGAATGTTATATTTTAATTACCAGTTCTGGGTTAATTTTTAGTTTGATGGGACCTAGAGTAGATGAAAATATTCCTGATGATACTGAGTGGAATGTTGGCTGGTGAGGACTGAAAGCTTAGTAGTCTCTCACAAATATGACCTGGTAGCTTGAACCATGCTAATTGTTTTAGGTAACCATGTAGTTGTGACCCAACATAGACAGCTGAATTTTCTTCCACTGTACATTCTTGCTGGCTTGCTTGCTTGGTCCCCTCGGCTCCAAGGACAACAACATCCCTTCAAGTTGGTGCCAAACATGGTGATGTGAGCAGAGACCGAAAGCTGAGTGGCAAAGTTTACCACAGTTCGGACAGGGAAGTGATGAGCTGGGTGTTGAAGGCGATGTAGCAGCATGTCTTGCTGGGCACTTGATGATGCCTTGTCTTGCTGGTATCACAAGCTTGATAGCAGATGGTCTGCCATCTGCTTCAATTCACAGTAAGAGTTAACAAATCCACAGGAGGAATGTTGCATTTCCCCAGCAGAAGAGATACAAAGATCAAGTTGCTACACATACTAATGATCCTGTTAATCCAGTGCCTTTCATTAAATATAGATACATGGCCAGAAATTTAGGGGACAAGTTAGCTGAATAAATCAGCCTTAGTTTATGGCTAGTATTTTATTAGCCCCAGAGAGAGATGGCAAAAATTGACCTCAGCAGGATTTGAACTTGAGACCATAAAGAATGAACAAATATTGTAAGGCATTTTGTTTAACACTGATTCTGGCATGTTTCTAATTTAGATCCAAGACCAGC
Source organism: Octopus rubescens (assembly GCA_027564515.1). Lineage (NCBI taxonomy): Eukaryota > Metazoa > Mollusca > Cephalopoda > Octopoda > Octopodidae > Octopus > Octopus rubescens. Next base: position 32,602,805 of record JAOPUL010000839.1, on the reverse strand, counting down.
AATTTTGAGGGGAGAGTGTTAGTCAATACCATAAAATCTCCCCCCAGTACTTCACCTCAAAACATAAAGAACAAGTAGAACTAGCACAAAGCATTTTTGTCCAATACTCTAGCAATTCTGCCATCAAGTTCGAGGGATGGGGTAAGTCGATTATATTGACCCAAGTGCTCAGCTGGTAGTTATTTTATTGACTCCAAAATGAAAGGCAAGGTCGACCTCGCCACCTTCACTACCTTAGTAATAATGAAAATAATTCTAATATCAGTTTAATCTCAAGTCAGCCACGATCCAACACATATTTAATCAAAGGCATTCCAGCCATGATCATCTCCTCTAGAGCTTCCTTGAAGACTTCTGCAGTAAATAACTAACACTCTGGCAGCTCCTTGCTAGCTTCACCATGAATAATATTGTTATTTAATGTCCACTGTTCCATGCTTGCTTGGGTAAACCAATATTTGTTGAAGCAGGTTTTCTACAGCTGATGCCCTTCCTGTTACCAAAATTCACCTTTTATGAGTAAAGTAATATTTCCCATGGCCAGACATGTTTTTCCATGAAAGACTGGAAATGAACAACATTTGTATGACAGTGATGCTTATTCACAACCATCTCTTTATGTCAGGATAAGGGTTCACACATATAAATACATACATTTATATGATAAGCTTCTTTCAGTTTCTGGCCTGGGGCTAAAGTAGAAAACACCCAAGGTGCTGTGCAGTTCGATTGAATCCAAGACACCTTGGGCAAGTGTTTTGTACTATATGTAAAATAACAAAAATAAAAAAATTCATGTAATTTGTACATTTTCTTTTAATATAATTTGGTGAGCAAGTTAAAACTGTCTAAAAGTATTTAGTATTGTCCCTAACAACCTGATGGTTGACTTAGCAACACATGGTATAGCATGGAGATTTGAACTCATGATGACGCTACTCATTTCGGGATTTGTTTACAAAGTTTTCATGGAGGAATAGTTTCATAAATGATCTGTTGATGGATTTGAACCCAGTGCAAACAGCATATTTGTGAAATCTAAGCTCTTCTACTTAACTTATTGGTTTGGTGAGAAGAAGGGGCTGGGACCCTGTGAAGGCCAGTGGTATTGTGGTTAATGTACCCATTAAAAGTTAAACTTTCTAATAACAATATATATATTTCAATGTCCCAGCTGTTTTAAAAGTTACTTTTCTCATCTCATTTCAACTCTGTAAAAGCCAATGGGATCTTCATATTAGTGTTCATCTTTTTTTTTTCCTTGTTGGCATGGACAAGTTAGACAAGAAATTTATTAAGACAAGAAAACATTTTAAAATTTACTTTTTCAAAACAAAAAACTAACAAATATGAAATTTTATATTTTCTTTCAATCTTAAATTTTTATTTAAATTCCATTCCAAATAAACTGAAACCCCCAAAATAAAATCCCACCAAGATTCATTATATATTTGACAAAAAGTGATCAAATTTAATTACAATTTATCACACAAGCATATGACTTGTAAACACAGTGTCTTGCTGTGAACATTTGTTAGTCATGGTAGGTAAAGCCCCAACTTAAAAGCATGTGATCGGAAATTGATCTATTAGTGATTTTGAAGCCACTTTAAACTCTCTCTGGATTTAATATATCACCAAGCCACATCCACTTGAGTGCAGTGGACACCTTAGAAATATTGCTACAGAAGATGTTAATAGTTTAAACATCAGCATCAGAAGACTATTGTCTGTGTCAATACACTTAGCTCTTGATACTGATTCACCTTGTTTCAGTCAACAACAACACATATTGGTGGCCTTCTGTCACCAATATGTGTTGTTGTTGAGTTTTGAGTCTGCTCTGATTAAGCACACCCATGTGAAGAAATTATTATTATTTCATGAACTAGTGCAGCAGAGGCGTAAAATTAAAACCAATGGTCCTGTCATACCCATTATCATTCCACCCAGGGAGATTTAGGTAAATGTAACGCAGTTAATTCATTTCTAAATTTGAAAGGCAAACAAATACATTAAGAAAACAAACAAAAAAAAAATTTTAACACATTTTAATATATGCTGCCACACCTGAATACCACCACTGTATGATGCCCCCCCCCCAAATATTTTGTCAAAGACTGCTTTACCATATTTTGAATTAATTAAGTGTTGTTATTGTATTTCTTAAATTCCATTATTTTTCACACACGCCCTATCCTTTGTATGATTGTTGGGTGGTGACAGAACCCTTCTTGGTGTCCCTGTTAAGTAGACATTCTGCATTAGCTGTAACTCGACGATTATCTTCTTCAACATTTACTACTGATTCTTCTTTGTCTTCTTCTGCTGTTGGTGTTGTTACTGCACATTCTGCAATTATAAAAAAAAATTGATTTCACTGAAAGTTTTAAAATGGGAAGAAAAAGATAGCAATAAGCTATAACTTAGGCACAGATTTTTGAGAGTAAGGGCAGCTATAGTTAGTTCTTTGGGGGTAAAGCTAGGGTTAAACTAGTGATCAAAATTAGAATGTTTATTGTCTTACTCTATAGGCCTCATACACCAAACAATGGTACATTTTGAATGTTGTTAACCAAAGTTTTGAGTTCAAGCTGAGTCCAGGAATATGAATGTCTTTATATCATCATTTTTATGTCTACTTTTCTGCTAGCATAGCATACACACATCACCACTGTTTTAATGTCTACTTTTCCATGCTTGCATGAGTCGGACAGAATACACAGCAAATGTAACAGTAAAGTATATTTATAATATATTTCACATTATCTGATATAGAATTCAATATGTTGGGTAGAATGGATAGATATATATTATATACATGGTGCTTTCCAGACTTTTTCAGGAAAGACATTAATTTCAAAGAAGTACAAAACTCCAATTTCCTTCAAAGTAGGATCCTCTGACTTCAATGCACTTGTAGCACTCCAGCCACTCCTTGAAGGCATCATGGAAGTCCTCCAAAGTGAAGGTGTCCAGGACCCTTGTCACAGTCTCCATCTTCCAAACGACTGCCCCTGAGGTTCTCTTCAGCTTGGGGAACAGTCAAAAGTCACCGAGAGCAAGGTCTGGACTGTTGTGAGAGTGAGGATCAGTTTTGATGTCCATTGCTGTTTACCAGAATGTTCATCACTGAGCACCCTAGGAACAAAGTTGGCACATGTTCAGATTTTCATGAATAATCCTGTGTACAGTTACCACACCAAGTTTTATTTATATATATATATACTCCACCAGCTTGGGAGACAGGCATTAAATGATGATCATACACACACACACATTGCCAAGTATATAACTGGGTGAGGGTTGGATCTAATTTCAGAGTGTTGAAAGAATTTCATAATAAATCTCCTGAATAGGGGGAAGTGGAGTTAAGGACCAGTTACATAGTGTGAAGTGGATGAGAGAAAAGTCTCCACCTGGATAAGATGTCAGTCTGTCAGACAACATTCCCAGACAGATCAGGTATTTCTCCCCAACAGCAACATAATAAACAAACACAATGTAAAACAGATTCTGCAGAAAAAGTCCACAAGTAAATTAAAACTAGTGTCCCAAGTAGTACAATACCCAGCCAACTCACATCTACTTCTATAATTTACCACAGACATGAGAGATTAGATGTCCTCCAGGATAGGCCACCAGTTAATTACAGTGATATTCACAGAACAAGTAAACGTTCTTCACAGCTTGGTGAACAGTGATTGTCCAAACATGCATGGAAATACCTGTAGTAGAATTGAACTAGGGACCTTTCAATCCAATCGCTGACACAGTTGCATTCTTACAGTGGGTTAGGTGAATGACACATACAATCCTGTGAGCACGTTGGTTGTTGGAGCACCACAAAAGAACTGATGAACATAACAGAGCTATGATTGTGAAGCAAACTTAAACCTCATTTAAAGTATCAGGTTCAATTCCACAGAGTAGCATCTTGGGCAAATGTCTTGGGTCAACTCATGTCTTGTAGAACTGAGAAGACAAACTGTGTGGAATCCCATCAGATCGATTGTACTGGTAATTCAAAGGTTTGGTCTTATCACACTGATTCTCTTTGAGAATTACACTAAAGACGTGTATATGGAATACTCAACCACTTACTAATGAGCAGGTCAGTTATCAAACCTACTCATCATTGAAATTGATGGAGAACCAGTTACTCAAGAATTGGTAGAAATTGGTAAACCAGTAGAGTGATCTGCCATAGATTTGTGCAAGCCCTCCACAGGACAATGAAGGTATTTATGAAACTTTACTGTCTTGTGACTTTAAATCTGACCTCTTATGTCAAATGGTAGCATACCAGATGTATTTGAGGTGCCTCAAGTGAAATGGCCTAGTGGAACTGGAACCAATTGCAGAAGACTGTGACCAGCTCATTAATAAGTCAAGGGAACTTTAACTCACTAGAAATAACAAATCCCCCTCAAATCATACTCTGTTGTCTCATATAAAGAAGGATACATTAGACAGATACATTACATATAAAAATATTGGATTGTCATGGCTGGAATACTTTTGATCACAGATCTGTTTGTTCAGAGCTGACCTAAACATGTTTATAACAAAATAATACAATAACAGTAATATCCCAGCAAGGGTGAAATCTGTGCAACAATAGATACCTATGCACATGTTGCAATGGCTGTTATCTACAAATTAGCTTTATAAAGTAAAAAGGAACTCCATACATTAGAAGAGGAATAATGTATAAATTAGTCAAACTAATGTGATACAGCTACAACACATGTTTTATTTAAAGTTGTAGCTTCCTTTTGTCACTGCTCAGAGTTTTGCCTGGAGTGTTCTTGTCAAATATATAAACTCTACTTCATGTCTAGAGTACCTATTTCTTGTTTATCAATTCAAACGTGTGTGAGAGAGAGATATGTGGAAAAGAAAAAAATAATTTTATCATAGACACTGAAGGTCAGTGCTTAGTGCTGCAACTTTAAATAAGAAGTAGAACAATGTGGAGAAATAAATTTTCAACTGACTCCAACAATAGGAGTGCAGGCATAGTTGTATGGTTAATAAGTTTGCTTTGCAATCACAAAGGCCTGGATTTTATCCCACTACAGTACATGACAGCAAGGACACTCTGGCAACCCAAAGTGCCAGGTAGAGGCAAAGTACGATTCTCAATTGTCTATGTTGTTTTGGGAAGCGAGTGGTACGAGACAAAATACGATTCTCAATTGCCTCTTATGTTTGTACGGGAAGCAAGTTGTGCGAGGCAAAATACGACTCTCAAATGTCTCTATGCTGTTTTCAGGAAGCGAGTTGTATGAGGCGAAATACGACTGTCGCACTCAAATGTCATACAGAAGCGGTTGTACAGGAGGCGACACCCCACTGCTATACAGTGGCATCCCACTATATAGTACAGGAGGGAAGCGTCGAAAATCCGTTGCCGGTGGCACGTTAAAATCATCCAGCACACACTGTAGGGCATCAGGAAGTGAGTGGTATGAGGCAAAATATGATTCTCAATTGTCTCTTATGTTTGTACGAGAAGCGAGTTGTACAAGGCAAAATACGATTCTCAATTGTCTCTGGTTTGTTTTTGGGAAGCGAAATATGACTGTCACACTCAAATGTCATACTACTCTTCATCATTGTCCTCCAGGCCATAACGGAGGAATTCAAGACGGGCAGCACCTCGGAACTGCTCTATGCAGACGATCTTGTCCTCTTGGGGATTCCATAGAAGAACTAGAAAAGAAATTCCAAGTGTGGAAGCAAAACTTGGAAAATAAGGGCCTTAAAGTTAACCTTGCAAAGACGAAGGTTTTAGTAAGCAAGAAAACAGACAGGACCCTACACGATTCGGGTAAATGGCCCTGCTCGATCTGTAGGAAAGGAGTAGGCAAGAACTCCATACGATGCACCCAATGTAAGCTATGGACACATAAGAGATGCAGTGGAATACTAGATAGATTATCAAAGAAAGTAGGGTTCGTATGTAGAAGGTTCACAGGAGCCATAAAAACTGCAGATATCCATGTACCCAAATTGGTCAAATGCCCCGGAGGCTCCTTAGAGGTAGTGGATGAATTTTACTACCTTGGGGACAAGATCAGTAGTGGGGGAGGCTGTACAGCATGTATAGTGGCTAGAATAAGAATAGGATGGAGAAAATTTAGAGAGCTCCTACCTCTGTTGGCAACCAAAGGCTCTTCCTTAGAGCAAAAGGAAGACTGTATGATGCATGCATCTGAACGGCTATTCTACATGGAAGTGAGATAGAGTGCCTGCAAACTAAGAGATGAGCTAGACATAGGAATTAAGTGCAGTGTGGAAGAAAGAAGACTGTGTTGGTTTGGTCATGTGATGCGGATGGAGGCTCAGAGCTCCATAAAGAAATGCCGTTCATTCGAAGTGGATGGAACTTGTGGTAGCCACAGACCAAAGAAGTCATGGAATGAAGTGCTGAGGGATGACCTCTTTGCACTGAAGCTTTCACTAGAGACGACAAAGGACCAGGATGCTTGGCGCATTGCGGTAATCGAAAAGACGCGCCTACATCGAACATCTAGTACCAGTTGGGCACCCATACAAGAAACCTCCATGTTGAAAGGCCCTATTGTTTTGTAGTGGGTGCACCAAAGAACTCCTGTTGTTGTCGAGATCAGTGCCAGCATTGAAAAGTTCAAGGGTCGCACTGAGTCCTGTTACAATGATGTGGCCGAGTCCAACATTGACAATGTCTTACTGCTTGAGGCAGCAGCATCGGCAAAGTCTCTTGCAGAGACGGCTGCATCGAGAGCTTTCAGGTTGAAAAGTTCAAAGGCCATGCTGAATCTTGTGTCAAGGATGCAGCTGAGTCCAGCACTGACAATGTCGTACTGCTTGAGGTGGCAGCATCGGCAAAGTCTCTTGCTTATGATGGTTGCATTGAGTGCTTTCAGGTGCTAAGAGATGGCCACATCAGTTGCTTAGAGGAAGAGGAGGCCACATCGAGAGTCCCGTTGCTAAGAGGTGACCGCATCGAGAGTTTACGGATATGTCTTGTTGTTTGAGGCGGCAGCATCAACAATGTCTTGTTGCCTGAGGTGGCAGCACAACAATGTCTTGTTGCCTGGGGCAGCAGCAATGGCAATGTCTTGCTACTTGAGATGGCAGTATAGGCAATGGCTTGTTTGCTTGAGACGGTAGCATCGACAATGTCTTGTTGCTTGAGGTGGCAGGCAGCATCAAGAGTTCAGTTGCTAAAAGGTGTCCCAAGCCAACAGCAAGGCCGCTCTGGCAACTCAAAGTGCCAGGTAGAGGCAAAGTACGATTCTCAATTGTCTCTTATGTTTGTGCAGGAAGCGAGTGGTACGAGACAACATACAATTGTCTCTGGTCTGTTTTCGGGAAGCAAGTTGTATGAGGTGAAATACGACTGTCACACTCAAATGTCATATGGAAATGGTTGTACGGGAGGCAATGTCCCATTGCTATACGGTGGCTGTATGGGAAACGAGCGTCGAAAGTCCGGTGCCGGTGGCATGTTAAAAGCACCCAGCACACACTGTAAATGTGGATGGTATGGGAAGCGAGCGTCAAAAGTCTGGTGCCAGTGGCACATTAAAGGCACCTGAGTGTTAAAAGTCCGGTGCCAGTGGCACGTTAAAAGCACCCAGCACACACTGTAAATGTGGTTGGCGGTAGGAAGGGCATCCAG
>JAOPUL010000839.1:32562316-32573785 GCA_027564515.1 Octopus rubescens | reverse complement strand
AAGAACTGAAATTTTTTCGATTTGTCCACATTTCAAAAAATTTATCTTGTCAGAATTTAAAAGCAGACCACCAGACGGAAATGGAGTACTATGAGTTAATTGTCTCCCTTGTTTTAACTCTTTGAGCGTCTTATCAACGTTTGAAAATCTATAAACAAAGCAAAATTGACTTGTGGTTCTTTACAATTATATATATATATATATATAAAACTGCACTTTTTGCTGTCCAACTACCACCAAGGCTCAATCCAAGATATTTACTAATTGAGATTATTTTCATTTCTTTTCATTTCATATCTACCTGTATATCTATTAATATATCTCTCTATCTGCATATCTGTTGATATATCTGTATACTCACCCACGTACCTATCTATCTATCTAATCTGCATTCTTTCTGTATTTGCCTACTTTCATAATACCTATAAGTATTTAAATCAAATACGAAAAAAAAATGAAATATGGCAGTGCCCCAGCATGGCCACAGGTTTTGGTCTGGAATATGTAAAATATAAAAGTGTAACATCCACAGTTATTTGTTAACCAAGGTGATTTCACTTTAATTTAACTATCTTTCGATATATCTTTTAAAATGTAAATTTATAGATCTTCATGACATTGTTTCATTATGTTAAACATTTTGATTGTGCCTGTGATTTTAACATACAAATGCAGAATAGTATAGCTCCCCCCTCCTCTCTAATAATATATACCCTCTCTCTCTCTCTCTCTCTCTCTCTCTCTCTCTCTCTTTTGTGTTTCCCTCCCTACTTTTCCACTGATTCAGCTATTCCCATTTTGTTTCTTTCTTTGTCTCCCTTTCTCCCCATCCTCTCTCTCTATATATATTTCTCCATTTGAATTATAACCTCCCTTGACGTAAGTGTAACATAAATAAGAGAAAACTAAGCAGTTTGTTACTTTAATGCAGGAGAAGATTAGCTACATGCAAAGCTTTACAAGTACTGCACACCCTACATGTAGTGCATGTTTACTTTTAATTATTTCTCTTTATGAAAAATAATCTTTTTTGTTCTTTCTCTTGTTAGCTGTTGTTGTCTATCATTGTCCATATTTTATAAACAAATGGGTCGGTTGAGCAGATGCTATGCACTAAAGTGCGTGTGTTTTAAAAGTGAGGAAATTTTAAAAAGCAAAAATACGTAAACAAACTATACTTTTTGCTGTCCAACCACCACCAAGGCTCAATACGGGGGTCAATGTAATCGACTCCCCCCCCCAAAAAAATTACTGACCTTCTGCCAAAATTTGAAACAATTATTATTTTTAAGGTGGTTAGCTGGCAGAATTGTTAGTACATTGGGCAAAGTGGTTAGTGGCATTTCTTCTAGGTCAACTTTGCTTTTTATCCTTTTGGTATTGATAAAATAAGTACCAGTTGAACACTGGGGTTGATGTGATCAACTTATCCCCTAAAATTCCTGGCTTTGTGCCAAAATTATTATTATTTGCGGGGAGGGGGAGAGTGGACAAGTCAACTTCAGTAGTGCTGGTGCCACAATAAAATGCACCTAGTACTCTGTAAAATGGTGATAGAAAGAACATCCAGCCATACAAACCATGTGAAAAATAGAATCATCATCATTTTCATTATCATCATCACAATTATCTTCATCATCATCATTTCACGTCTGTTTCCCATGCTGGTGTGGGTTGGACAGTTCAGCAAAATCCATTGGAGGACTGTACCATGGTCTGATGTCTCTATTTTGGTATAATTTCTATGGCTGGTTGCCCTTCCTAACACCAACCACTATTGAGTGTAATGGGTGCTTTGTTTTGAAGCACCAACACTAGAAAGGTAGCTTTGCCACCTGCAAGACTAAAAACCCCCTATTTGACTGGGTGGGAGTATAGTAGAGAGGAAGATGGTTTTATGCTAGATGGTTAAGGACAAGAACAGGTTCATTGTTGTCAAGGAAATACATGGCAACTCATCATTATATAAGGATAGTTGAGAGTAAGAGTGTACAACTGAAATGTGATTCTGCAACCTATCTTGGAAAGCAGTGACTCCAAATAAGAACTGACTCAATCATGTTGTTAGCAGAAACAGTAGAGCATTGGATAAAATAACTTGCTATATTTAGCTCTATGTTCTGAGTCTGGATCCCATTGGGGTTGACTTTGCCCTTCAGCTTTTCAGGGGTTCAATAAAATACCAGTGAAGTGCATGGGCCGATATAACCAACTAATTCCTCCACTTAAATTTCAGGCCTTGTACTTATTTTAGAGGAAAAAAAAAAAAATTATTTTTTCTAATTCTACCAAGGTTGACTTTTGCCTTTCATCCTTTTGGGGTTGATAAAATAAATACTAATTGAACACCGGGGTCAATTAATTGACTTATCCCTCCCCTAAACTTGTTGGCTTTGTACCAAAATTTGAAACCATTATTATTGTTGTTATTATTATTATTATCATTATTATTATTGTCTGGCTCAGGTGGCTGCGTGTTCGGAGCTCGTAAGTCTTTCTTTAAAATTTGTTGTTTTATTGTTTGGTTTTCCCAAATTTTGTTGAACTGTTAACGAGATAACCCAGCTTGCTGCAAGCGGGGTCAGCTTGGGTGGTGAGAATTTGACCCTTTTTTTGAAGGGTGAATTTTGAGTTTTAAAAGCTACAAATTTAATATTTTAAAAACAAAAATATCAATATGGCTTCCCAAATCGTGGGAAGCAATGGTTCTTGGAACAGCTGTTTTGGTGTTTGTCCCCCCCTTGAGAAACAGCAAAGGCAGCAGTAGCTATGAGCAAGATATTTTTAAAAAAAATGACGTAAGCAAGACATCCACCGTCCCCAACACCTCCACCACTGTCCCCACCATGTCAAACATTAATAAAATGACAATGACAGTTGCTTTTTCTAAGCAAAAACAGCATGTTCACACAAATATGTAGGAACACTGAGTAAGTAGATTTGATGGAAAAAATGTTAACTGATGCTAAGATGCATCTCACAAAGTCTGGCAGAACATCAGAGGAAGTGCAAGAAGCAACCCAGAAAAAAACTATTATATATAGATGCATATCTTTAACCCTTTAGCATTCAGATTTCTCTTTCAAATGTAATGCTTATTTAATCACACTGATTTGAGTTAGTCATGCATTACCTTGTAGCTTTGAGATTTCAATGATGTGATTGTTTATTTTTAGAATGATATTCTAGAGCAAGTGTGAGAGGCTGGACCTTGCCAGTTTGAAGATAAAATAGGTAGATTATTTTGGCTGGATATGGCCGGTTTAAATTCTAAAGGGTTAAAGTCAAGAAGACTAGAATGAGCAATGCAGGCCCAGGTTGAAAAGTGCCTGAGACTGGTCTGGAATTTAAAATATGTTGCCCATGGCAAAAGCTTTGGTACAGTGGAAGTAAGGTTCTCAAATGAAGAACTGGCCAAAGAAAATGTCACTACAACTCTCAAAAGTGAGGATTTATGCAGGATTCGCACATACCTCAGTCGGAGGGTTGTCAAAGTCAAGGTGGCAGAGGTGCCACCAGAAGTGGACATCTCTTTGCTGACAGTAGCCATGTTATACGGCATAGAGGACAAAGTAAAAATTTTACAATTCCACAAAATTGGAAAAGAAAATTGGTCAGGTACAGGGATGTACCTGACCAATTTGCATGCTGATTTTGCAACTGCTCAAGAAATTCCAGATTTAATCAACCTATCTAGTGGAACAAAATTATTTGTAGTAGTAGAGGGCAGAAAACTGAGATGCCACATTTTTGGCGAAACGAACCATTTAAGGACTTTTTGCCCCATACAAACAAAAGAAAAAAACTGTGCTGCTGCAGACACCTCCAACACAACAAAAACAGCAGCATCAGCAGAAGCAAGTGACCACTATTGCTGCAAAAACAACAGTAACGGTAGCAGCAGCAGCAATCATAGCAACAACATCAAGAACAACAACAATGGAGGCAACAGCAACAACCAGAACAGAAAACTCACCAACATCTATGGCTTCCACATACCAAACAGCAGCAAAAACATCATCATCAGACCCCCCCCCCCCAATAAGAACTTTATTATCAACAGAACAGCAAAAAGCTCTGCAAGACATGTCTCTTCCCTGTTTGGAGCAGTCAGACATGTCCTGCGGTGAGGGGGACAACAAAGAACCTGAATAGCAAAAAGTCATCAGACCTAACAAAAGAAAAAGAAATAAAAACACACCGACATCAAAACAAAAAACTGGCAGGTATGATCAGAGAGAGGAGACACCTTTGAAAACAAATACATAGATACCAACCTCAACAGCAACCACATCAGTATTGTCAACAACATCACCCCCATCACTATCATCACCATCATCACAAGCACAACCCAATTCACACACACAACTCAAAGATCGCACATCCCAACACTAGCAAAATTCCAACACAGCAATAAACATGAACAATAAAGAACTGATGGAACACATATATAACCATACAGACATCACACCAACAAACAACATACGAACACACAAAAGTCATCCTAACATCACAAAACACACAATACCATAAAAATTAAATATCCTGAAAGATATTAACAAAAGACTGTATAAAGAACTGCTCGTGGAAACATCCACATATAACCATGGGGATGGAACAACCATCCCCACCTTGCCAACAAAATTACTGTAAGTAACCTTTTCTGCACCTATTCCTTAATCTGACATGGCCTTGCTTAGGATAGGCAGCATAAATGCATGTGGCCTGAGGTCACCTTGGAAACAAGGCCATCTACTCAACGACTTCAGGTCACTAAGTGTCGATGTAGTGGCTATCAGTGAAACCAGACTCTCCGACTGACAAGCATTCATGCCATTTTTGGTGGATACGAGATCTATTTATCTCCATGTCAACTGGGATCGGGAGGTGGAACTATGGTGTTGTTCCAGAGAGGTTTGGATCTCAAGATAAGGACTATCTTCCTGGATCCAGAAAGTAAGATGGTGGTCCTGGATGTGAACAGTAGTGACAAGGGTGCCCTCTGACAGGAGCAGGACAACCGGATTTTTTCAGATGCCTGGAGGTTTTCTTAGGAACGTCTCAAGCTTTAGTGTTAGTGGGAGATTGGAATGCCGTATTAGAATCATGTTTGGACTGTGAGGGGCTAGCAGATAGAAGAGGGGGCAGTAAAAGCTTCGCAAGCCTGCTCAGACATTTCCAACTGTCTGACAGCTACCAACTGGATTTTCTGGATGTACCGACGTGGATGAATTGCAACGGATCATCCTGGTGGTATCTAGACAGGGTATTCTGTAGGCCAGTAGATAAGGATAGTATAAGTTATCCACTTTTCAAACTCATCAGCTACATAAACCACAAATCCACAAATTTGTGATCTGTATGGTTGACCTAGATAGGCTTAGAAGGCAGGGACCTGGTTACTGGAAGCTGAACGCATCACTCCCGGCATGCCAAACTTACAGAGACTGGATTAGAGAATTAGTTAAGTGAATGTTGATGGGGGCAATCGTCAACAACAAATGGTTTGCTCTGAAAAGGGCAATTAGAGTAGAATCAGGTTTAGTAAGGCATTAGTGATGGAAAGAAATAAAATAGAAGGGAACTTAGTTAGAAGCTTAGGAAAGGCATTGCAACCGATGTGCTGGCCGCAAAGTTGGCCCTGGACCAATTCTTCAACGCTAAACATGAAAATTGCATTGTTAGAGCTAAGGTGTGTGCTCTAAGACAAGAAGGAACAAAAGCCACGTTGCGACTCTGCCACTCGGGCCGAGTGGTAGAGTCGCAACGTGGCAACAAAGTCACAATTCAGTCTTTGGTGGACCAAAATAGGTGCATGGTACTAAGCAGATGTGTGCGGCATTTCAGCAGCACTTTGCCCAACTGTTTGGGACGAATGGCAGTCTGAAATGCTGGATGGACTTCAGTGCCTACCTCAATGGCATGCCAAGACTCTTGGCAAGGGGGTAGGGTGTGGTGTGTTGCGAAATGCCAATCACAGCCACGGAAATACGGGATGTGGTGATGGGTTGCACTGGGGGCAAATCGCCTGGTTTGGATGGTCTGCCCTACAAGCTTCACTTTTATATAACACACTTGTTTGGTGGCCTTCTAGCAGATATCTACCACAACTGGCAGCAGAATGGGAGAATTCCTAATTCTGTGAGTTGAGGAGCGGTGGGACTGCTGAGGAGAAAATTTTAGGCCCATAACGCTGCTAAATATAGATTTCGAAGTTTTGGCCAAAGTGTTAGCAAAGAGGTTGGCACTTGTCGTTGAGGTACTGATTGGTGATGCGTAATCCCAAGCAGATCTATCCACGACAACCTCCACCTCATGCTATACATCATAGACAGGGTGCGTAAAGAAGCTGGCATGGGTGGGGTCCTGATCAATTTGGATCAGTCTAAAGCCTTTGATAGGGTTGACCACCAATACTTGGCAGCTGTTCTCACAGTGGCTGGTTTTGGTCACATTTTCCATGGCTGGATCACTGCAGTGTACAGCGACATCTGCTTGGTAGTTTGGGTGAATGGTTACCTGTCGGAACCATTCAGCATCATGCATTCGGTCCATCAAAGGTGTCCGCTCACGTCTCTTCTGTATGTATTGGCTCTAGAGCCACTACTGTGGAAATTGGAGGCATTGAGAGGTATCTCCACATGAACTAGGAAGTGGGAGAACCGTGTCTGCATACACAGATGACATCACAGTCATAGTGTCAAGCAGCAGGCACATAAACCTGGTCGGCACTGCTCTAAAAGAATATGAGGCAGTGACAGGAGCAAAAATTAACTAAAAAAAAGTCAGTGGGCCTGCAACTCTGCACCTGGAGAGGCCGTCCAACAACGTCGCGGGATGCTGGATAGAGGGCCTGGTTTGGTCCGGAGCTGAAGGTGGAGAGGAATTGGGACAAGGTAATGAGCAGGGTGGCCAATCTCACCCAGAAATGAACCGAGAGAAAGTTAAGCCTGAAAAGATGGGTAGAAGTGGTGAATGCCTACATGGCCTCTGTCATATATTATCACCTGACTGTCGTGCCTTGCCCTAGTTCACGTCTGACCAAACTGGAGCGTGTTCTCTTTCACTTTCTGTGGAAGACACGCACACCACTGGTCAGGTGCTCCATTTGCTGTCAACACCTGCTGAATGGAGGACTGGGCATGCTGTGGCTGCTGATGCACACACATGCACTGTGGCTGCTGATGCACAGACATGCGCTGAGGCTGCAACATCTCCAGTGTTTCTTAGACAGTGAGCAGGTGTGGTCGCCATTTGTCAGACAGGATTGTCCACAGCTTGTCGCTTTGTCTGAGCTGCAGTCCTGGATCAAGCGTAGACCGTTCAGGGCACCTGGCACCTAGAGTGCCGTCAGGCGCTCACAGTCCACTGTCAGTTGGGCAATGCAGTCGGTGGAAGGTTCACTCAGGTGTTCTAAGAGGGTTAGTGGTGGGTAAATGTGACAACATTCTCAGGGAGACTCTGGGCGTCAACAAGAATCAACTGGCTGGTCTGTTCCGGAAGACTTTCAGGCTTGGGCTTATGGATAACTTCCAAAAATCCTTGACCTGGCAGTGCTACCAGGGAACATTGCCATTTCGAGATAAACTCTATAGGCATGGAAGTGCCGTTAGCCGGCCTTGCCCGAGATGTGCGCAGAGTGATGAAACTTGTGCATGCCCTTGTTCAGGGCCCGAGCATTGCTGACTTGTGGGTTTATGTTGAACACCTGTTGTTGCATATAAGATGGATCTGGCTATCGCCTGAGTTCATCGTGAAGATGGCCTTGCCACCTTCCTTTGGCCAGGAAGGGCAGGCAGTGTTTCTTTGTCTGGTGGCCTTAGCAAAAGAGATCGTATGGTGGACCAGGTTGAAAAGGCTGAAGACAGACACTTTCCTCTTTGATCAAGCTCTCATCAATGTTTTCAAGTTCCACTTGAAAAGGAAAGTGAGGGTAGAAAGGGAAGTGCTGCCTCCCAGCAATTTTGTTAAAAGGTGGGTGAATGTAACACAAATGGCCCAAGTAAACAGGCCTACTCTAAGCATGCACCTCTAGATCGAGGGTAGATGAAGAGGAGAGGGCACTTGCCCTAGAAGTCAGGGCGATTGTGGTTTTGTGTAGTTTCTATGAGCAGCCCTTGGAAGTCTCCTTCTTTTGGGGATTTAATTGTTAAAATTTTCATTGTTATTGTTATTTATACATTTCAATCCACCTTTATTAGTATTGTATTGTTTTGTACCATCCCCAATCTTTTATATGAACCCTCAGTGGTTAATAAAGAAAAGTTTATTATTATAATTAATTTCTGAGTTTAGCTACTGGTAAATACAGCTGTTACAGTAAACCTCAGGAGAAATTGCTTGAGACAATATTGGCCCTGCCACATATTTTGATGTTTCTGTTTGTATTGTTGTATCAAGTATTGATATATTTTTCTTTCTTTCTTTGTTATTTTCTGAACTTGTTGAACAGGGATCAAGTTTTAGACAATATCAGGAAAGATCGTGCAGCATTGCAAGAGGTGAGTATCTTGTTTCATGTTCTTATGGCAATTCTGATTTCAAGACAGGACCAATACTGTTGTTGTTGCTGCTGTTAGTGCCAGGTCACCCTTGATCAAACAGTCCTATAAAGCACAGGTAGTTGGCCAAAATACCAGGTGATACTCAGAGATACATTTTACTGGTTATATCACATTTCCACCTAGCTGAAGACCGTACTGCCATACTCTGATACGTAGTGATGAATTGCATGGAGTGCAGCATAACTGTGTAGATATATTTCGTTCTCTCCACTGTCCAAATCTATTCTTGCATGGTTGTAGATTCTGGTGATGAGACATGGCAGAGGCAGGCAAAGTGGACTTAGTCCATGTGTGATGTTTGCTGTTTCTCTGCTCTTATTGATAGTAGTGTACATCTCAGACCAGTATTTAGAACTAATAAGACAGTTATGTGCTTTTCTAGACTGATTGGCAGAGATAATGGTTTTAAGATGTCATTGTAATGTGCTGAGATGTTGCAAATGTGTCTGGTTGTTTGATGGTGGTTTTCATTGTAGTGATGGGGACTGAGGATTGATGTGCTAACAAATTGTACCCCTCACGTGTCCTTCACATGTCTTTTACTTTTAGTAGTCTTGTTTCATTTTGTTGGCAGACTGTGTGTGGTCTGTGTCGTATGTTGTTTTGTATTATTGGTAGATTATTGGTTTTTTGGGGGGTCTGTTTTTGGAGAGATTGGAGGTAGGGTCGACATATTCTATGATGGATCTAATGTATTTTTTAGTTAAATCAGAGATATTATTTTTTTCTGTTGGCCAAATGTGGTACATTAATTATGTTTGTGCATTGTGTTGCATTCCTTACTCTACCTTAGTATATATGTTAGGAGTGTTGCAAACATGTTGCATGTATTTCCTAATGATTTTTATGTTGTTGAGTGTGGTGGCTGGTTGTAGTTGATGTTGTCTGGTGCTTCTAATTACAAGGGAAGCAGTGGATTTGGTTGGTGCTATTTTGTGTTGCTGTGGAGCTAGGTTTCTAGGTGATTGATGTAGAGCTGGAATATTTGTGGAGCAGTATCTGGGCACTGGAGGGACAATATGAATGTAATGTCATCTGCCTATGGGGTAGTCTCTGTGTTTTGTACCTGTGTGTGTGTGTGTGGTGTTATTGAAGTATAGCTTGAAAAGAGTTGTTGAGAGGACAGGCCTCTGCAGTACTCCATTTTAGAAATTACAGATTCTGAAAGTTTTCTTCTTCTTCACTATCTTGGTTTGGTGGCAGTTTGTTGAGTAGTTTGTTTGGGAGTATTTTGCATTTCAGGTTCTGTGTTAAGTATTTTTGTATGAGTGGCAATGTAGAATGAAGTTGAATGGAATGATTTGCTGGTGTTGATGGTAGTTAGAATGGTATGGGGGTGTGGTGTGTGTGTGGAGTTTCTGGTTATTGGAATAGTATGGGGTGGGTCTTTTATTGTTGAAGCCATCATGTATTGTATTAGGTTTGTGTGTAGTGTTGTGGTCTAAATACATGTCAGGATTTAAAGAGGAGAATGTATGTAGTAGGGACATCAAGGATAAATCTTTATAGAACTTTTGACAGTGATGGTTCTGTATGATGTTACTTCACTAATGTTTTGGTTGGGCTTTAGCATTGTTATGATTTTGCTCAGCTTCCAGAGTCTAGGAATTTGACAGTGTGGGTACCAGTAGATTTTGGTGAGGGCAGTGGTTCCTTCAGGGCTGTGATATTTTAGGTGTATGTTTCTGATTCTTTCTGAGCCTAAGTCTTTTGAGCTTTTATATTTCACTTTGCTGCTGTGGGTCTGATAGAATAATGTGATCGATGTCATTGAGGTAAACAGTGCATATTTTTTATTTGTGTTCCTAACTTTTTCGTGTGGTTTTTGGTGGTTACTTTTCCACAAATGCCTGATAAGTATATTTGCTTTTAGTTACAATGTGGGTCTATTATTTGAGGTTGTTAATGTGACAAAGGTCTGATGTAATAATTGTTGTTGTTAATTACTCTGTATAGTGTTTTACTGAGGGTTTTTTTTGTGGTTTATCTTTGATACAAATGTTTCTGTTTTTCCTTTATTTATGTGGTTTATTTTATTTTTGTTATGACTTGTTAATGACGTTCTTCAGTTATGACTGAGTAATGTCTTTGGTTGTTATGACTGTTTAATATCTTTGTGCTGCTATGACTGAACACTGTCTATAAGCCACAACCAAGCAGTTCTGTGACAGTAACATAACCAATACATGTCTTTCAGATATAATTTATCTAACAAGTTATTGTTGTTTCTTCCCAGAATGATAAAAGGTGGCAAGGAGGATTTCTTTCTGCTGATTCTACTGCAACAGTTAAACCCGAGTCCCCTACTGAACATACTGGAAATGTTGCTGATAGAGATTATTCTGATTGCAAATTGCTGGTAAGTATTTGTGTTTACTTTAATATTAATCAGGATTATGTGTGTGATACAGGAAAAAGAGTAACCTTTTTGACTTTTGTAAAACCTTTTGTAAAAGCTGTGGTGGGGGAAAGAAGAATGCTCAACTCATTGATTAGCCTCGGCTTCAGATGGAGGCAGACACTTTCAACAGAGTCAACCCCCACATAAGATACTTAAGGGCCAGGTGGTGTTAGTGTTGTTAAACCATGTGATGTATTAAATCGATCACTGAAGTACAGTGCTATCTAACAACCTCTCTACAGTTTCTGTATACTCTAATTTCACTCAAATGGTTTGATTTGATCTGAGGTAATGGTAGAAGACATTAAAAAAGGTGTTGGGTATTTAGATTGAACCTGAAACAATGAAATTATAAAGCAAACTTCTATATTATATGGCCATAGTTCTGTTGCATGGGTGGTGCTGTGTGTGTGTGTGTGTGTGTGTGTGTGTGTATGTGTAATCATCTTTTAAAGTCCATGTTCCGTGCTGGCATGGTGTATGTTATGTATTAGACCATACACC
>JAOPUL010000839.1:32124525-32136143 GCA_027564515.1 Octopus rubescens | reverse complement strand
GTCTCCATATTTGTCGACCTTTTCTCTTTCTTTCATGGTGATATTTTGGTCTCCAGGCACTGCTACATCAATTATTATTATTATTATTATCTTTGATTAGACTGGCCAATAAAATTCTTGTATTACCTCACTGGAATATGCTGAATTCAAATTGGTATTACCTCACTGGAATATGCTGAATTCAAATTGGTATTATTATTATTATTATTATTATTTCTGAGCACGTTGGTTGCGATGCCATTTATAATTGCGTGTTCTAGATTTATTCCTCAAGTCTATTTCTCTCTGTCATTAGCATTTGATTAAATGTTATTAACTCATGTTTGATTGCCCTCTTCGGGGTTCTTCACCGCCTGTTGTTGACTATTGCCTTCATTTGACTAGCAGCTAATCCGGTCTCTGTAGTCTTTTCGCGTCGAGAAAGACGCATTTAAGTTCTATTAGCCGAGTTTGTGACTATGAGTCCTATCTAAGGCGACTCTACAGATTACAAATTTAGGAGCTGTGTAGTCGACCAGTTTAAATTGCGAAGCCCTTAAACTATAACTGTCAGCTAACCTAACGAATGTTTTAAGTACGATCTGGAAGACCCAACGTGGTTACTCCAAGTCCTCATTTGTACATTCGGGAAATCCAGTCGATATTTATCAGACAGATAGAAAAGTCTGAGCATGTTTTCAAGACTTTTGCATCCCCTTCTATGGGTTAATCGTATACAATCCCATCGTGCGTCCAAAATACCATTCCAATCCCCTACTAGTACTAAAGAGTGAGATGTTCTTAGGAAGGTTTCTAGACGTCTACTGAAGTCTGACCGTCCTGCCCCGGTGTGTGCATAGACGACCGCTGGTCTGGCGGCACTGCCTTTTACTGTCATTCACACCTAGTATCACCCATTTACCAGGAATATCGTCTGTATCTCTAAACCTATTTTTTCCCCCGGAAAAACACTGTTATCCACCGTCCGATCCCATCAGAGGTGAATACGTTTTCGGGGTGAGCGTGTGCGTACCAAAAATTCTGGTTTTATAAATGGCTACCACATCTAAGTCCAGTGATTTAAGGTCGTTGAGCAAGTAGTCTTGCGTACAAGTTGATCCCAGACCACGTGCATTCAAACATCCTACTCTGAGTGTTACCATGTTTATTGGAGAAAATAGAGAAAGATGTTACACTCTTACAACATTTCTAATGGTGGATGGTCTGTGTTCTTTTGAGATGGGTGTCCCTTGAAAGGCTCTTGAAAGTTTTGTTTGCCGATTTTTCTGAAAGTCCCAACACTCCCTGTGAAGTTGTCCGAGAGACTGTGATAAATTTAACTTGATGTTTTTATTAGTACTCTCTCTTTAGGTGTTTCGGGAATGAATATTTCAAATTCTTCCCCTTCTTTGTAATGTTTGTCTATGTAGTCCATCAACTTCTTGTTTTTGTTTATCACGGTGAAGTAAACTATGTTTTCTACTTGATTGCTTCGCTGTGCTTGTTGTTATTTCTTTTGATGTTCTTGTTGTGCCTGTGTGTTTCCTTGTTTTTGTAGGGTTAAAGTGGCAGGTTTGGTTGTTGTAATGATGGTTTTGTGGTTTGTAGGTTTTATTGTTTTAGACGTTGCTTCGGTTCATGTGTTGGTGTGAAACAATTTGGGGTAATTTTGAAGTCCTTCGTCTACGTTTATGTTTTTTGTGGTAGATTGGTGCACTTGGAACAACACTTGGAACAACACTTGGAACAACACTTGGAACAACACTTGGAACAACACCCAAAATGCTACCGAAAAGACTGAGAGAAATTGGAATTGAATCTCGTATTATCGACCTGCAGAAAAGTACCATCCTACAATCTGCAATAATCTTAAGTAAGATTCTTGAGATTTGCTGTTGCTGTTGTTGCTGTTGTTGTTGGCTAGGACACTTTTTCTAGTTTGTTCCACTTCAAACTGGGTGTTATTGTTGTTGCTATTGATGCTGTTCCTTGACTGTTTTTTTTTTACGTGAATGTTGCTGTTATCCTGTTGGAGGATAAAATTATCTGCCATTTCTTCTCTAATACGGGACAGGGCTCTCGTTTGCAACAACTGGATGTAATTCATGTTGTTGTGCGTTTCAGTCACTCTAACCAAAAAATATCCACTTGGAAAGACCATGCCCTATACCATTACTCCACTTCTGCCCATCTCCCTTTTGTTCAGCATCACTTGTTCCCGTTGATTTGATCAAGAGCATCAGCCGTCGGGTCCATCCAACTTAAATCGCTTGTCATCAGTAAACATTACTTTGGTAAAATCACCTGAAGTAGTTAACAACAATGTTGTTCAGTCTCACCTTGCCTTCTTATGTTTTTGGCTTAAATAAATTTTCCTCTTGGTCTTTCCATACTTGTATCCAATTTCGTTCAGCATTCTTTGAACTGTTCGAATATTAACATCTATTTCACATTTCTCCTTCACCTTCTGCACTGTTGAATTTTTTCTCTAGCTGCCAGTACACGGTTCATAGTCATCTTTATTCGCCTTTAAGTTCTCTTTCCAAGTGACTGTTTTCTTCTTCCGGTTATAGTCATTCTTTCATATATATTCCACTATAGACTTCGAAATCTTCAAACCAACAGCTATTTTTCTCATGCTTAGGTCATTTTCTCTCTTCCTTCGAACTAAAGAAATTATTTCCGTTGAATGCATTTCACCCGAAAAATGTTTATTTTCTCAAGTAAAGAAAGGTTTCTTGAAGCATAATACCTACTGGACTTACTGCATGCTACCTTTGCACTGGAAAATTTGCATAAAAAATGTTTGAAGGGATTGTCGAAGGTGATGCTAAAGTAAAAATAATGTCGCGTAATTTATATCAAAATATGCTAAAAGTAGTCGCATACAGAAAAGACTGAAACAAGCATCTTACTTTTAGTCAGTTTAAAGTTCACAAGCACGTGATTAGTTACTCTAAGTAACTCCATGAAATAAACTTTGTAGAAAAACAATTTCTCAGGTGTCTGAAAAATTTGTCGACCCCCTATACTCTCAATAATATTATTATTAATAATGTTAATTTAGCTTAGTAAATGTTAACATCAGTGTTTGGTTGATAAAGAGAAGAAAGTCTTTGTTTTAAATATAGAGTGGCATTTGGGGAATTGAGAGATAAAAACCAAAGAACTATTTAAAGGAGTAAAAACAAACGCAAAAGAGGAAAAACGAAAGGAAAAAAAAAACATGAAACTCATAAATATAAATAAATAAATAAATAAATAAGTAAAAGGCAAATTGGTCAATGAAGAGAAGGAAGAATGAAAGAGGCGAGTATTTCTTCAAATGTTTGAAGTCAGTTAATACATATTGTGACTGCTCTTGTAGGAGATGAAAGAGTTTGGGATATTGGGCAATTAGCAGAAGAAATCAAGGAGAAATTGGTTGGGATACAGGGTGGTGCTGGTGGAAATAGTGGTAGCGGTAATTGTGTTGTTGTTGTTGATGGTAGTGGTTGTGTTGCTAGTAGTAGTGATTGTTACTATTCTAGTTAGGTGGTGGTGGCGGTGGCGGGGAGGGGGATATTGATGGTGGTGGTGGTGACGTTTGAAAGGGTAAGTAGGTAGAAAAAGAACAGGGGTTGATTTGGAAGGTGGATATGTGGAAATGTGTATAAATCGTTTGAAGAATGAGAGTGGTATGTAGTTTATAGGTGGTGGACGGGGGAGAGAACTGGAGAAGAAATGTGATTTATAAAGGTTAGAATAAGAATGAGAGTTTGGAACTTTCATTGAAGAAAGATGCGTACAACAGAAATATAAGCATATACACACATACACACACAGACAGCCCCCACCACCTACATATATAAGAAATAAACAGTGGAAATTCTTTGTTTCGTGCTCCGTGTTGCATGAGCTATTCAGAGGTATTGCAAACTCTTCTGAATCCATCGCGATTTTGGAAACCCTTCAGGATCATTAGCAAGTTCACAAGCGTCTCGCCTGAGTCCAGAAAGAGAAATAAATCGATCCTTGTCTCTCTCTTTCTTTCTTTCTTTCGTTCTTTCTCTCTCTCTCTCTCTTCCCCTCTCTCCCCCCTTCTCTCCCCCTCTCTCTCCCCTCTCTCTCTCATTCGGAAGTGTACCTGTGATTCAACGATCCAGCCTTGTCACATTGTGTCACGCTAAATTTCACAAACAGAAAATTCTTTATCAGATAATGTTAAATATAGTTTTAGCATATCTACATATATGTTAAAGATTATATATATATATTGGAGATTATCTCTTCTCACTGCCAATATCCAAACTCCACACCACTTTCAACATGTCAGTCTTCACTTTCGACGAAGTGAGGGCAGTAAAGGTAAAAACTCGGACACGTTCTGGTACCACTTATAGAATTTGCCAAAAGAACTATCTGCTGCTGAGAAGGCTAGCAAAACTTTAACGCTCGATCTAGAAGAAGAAGCAGGGACCTTGGCTCCTTGTTAAAGGCTGCTTTGTCTCGAAATAAAACTCAGCAAGATTTGATCGGTTTCGAGAGATCTCTCTATTAGATGTGAAGAGAAATATCTTTTGGTCTGTCATTGCTAAAAGATTAACATCATATCTACTGGCCAATGAGAACAACATGAGTGTCGTAAAAGAGAAAGTCCCAGGCTATTATGGATGCCTCGAACAAAGATCAACAATCAGTCATATCAGTAAAGAGGCAGAGGAGAACAACAGTACACTCTCAGTGGTATGGTTCCCACCAAAGACTACCCAAGTGTGAACAACCTGCTAAACCAAATGAAGTAATTCCAAGTGCCAACAACAGTTAACAAACTCATAATGTGGCACATGGTAAATTTCACCACCAAATGGCCGAGACTAGAAAAGGACTTAATTGCAGGGTGCGCAATTTCGATCGTCCTATTCGTGGCGATGAAGAGCGATGATGAACCTACTGATAGAGGTGGGAGAAAGACAGTAGAGAAGACCAGAAATTGATGACAACGCAAGGCATCCAGTTTTCAGAGCCTTCACAGATGACAAAACCGTCATGACACCATCAATCCAAGAGACACTGCGGACACTGAACTCGCTGGACAAAGATAACCTCATAGTCATATACGAAGTTTAATTCAGAAAGATTTCGGAGCCTGAGTATCCTCAACGGAAAGCAGACAAATGACATCTTCAGCACACAGGGGGTCTAAGATTCCAACAATCCAAGAAAAAGGGACCAGATGCCTTGGAAACAATTATTATTCTATATCTAAGAACAATCGCAATGTCATAGACACCAAAACCCAACTAAGCGATTGTTTGAGGGCAGCTGATGAAAGCCAGCTACTTGGAAGGTTAAACTTATGGTGCTTCCTGCATGGCATCATACTCAGATTTCAGTGGGTAATTTTCAATTATGACTTTGCCATGACTCAAATGGACGCAATGGAGAAGTTGTGCAGTAAATTCGTGCGGAGGTGCATCTCCCCCAACGTTCAGCTCAGTCAATCTGTACGGCAAGACCTTTAAGTTCCGCTTACCAATTGTTCAACAGTGGTGGCGAATTTAAAACCACACAGGCAAGAGCAATCAGCACATTGACTGTATATGAGGATGTAAGAGTCAGGCATGCCAACAAAACCATGAAGTGCAACAGAAAGTGGAAGTCCCAAAGCTGTGAAGGGAGCGGAAACATAGTGGAGGTACCGGGAAATTATAGGAATAGACTAACAAGAACGGCTAGGACCCGGCAACTAAACTGCCAAGAGGTGGAAAACATCAATGTCAGGTGCAAGAAAGAGTTCCGAGTGCAAAGAACCCGTGATTCAACAGAGGAGGATCGCTGAGGACCTGAGAGATTTTATGGTGTTATAGGATGTTGATTAACCTCTCTCGACTACACTCTATATATAATAGTCCAGTGGATTGGTGTCTGGTGAGCTAGGTGACCGTGTGTCTGGGAGAACATGATCATGGAGATTGGTACGCATTCACGCTTGAGTTATACTAGCCTTATGAGACGGCGCAGAATCTTATTAGAAGACATACAGTCTTCCATTGCATTACTCTATCTATCCAGGGCCTCACAAACCTTGTCCAACACCTCTGTGCAGACAATGGCATTGACTTCTAAGCCGTGTGAAACAAAAATGAGGAGGCATGACATCTCTCTCATTGCTGACGATTCCCAGAACCATCACAGTTTCTGGGAACTTATTATGCATAACCGTTGGAATCTCATTCGGGACTCTGCATAATCATCTGTCGTTTCTTCGGTTTACCTTTTGGTCTTGATCAAAATGTTTCACATCGGTGAAAAACTAAAGAATTCCAGCCCCTTGGTGTTTAAACTTGTTTCGAAAGCACTTTGCATGGATTGAACGATTCTCTCTTGTCACAACCAACATAAACTAACCACTCCGCATCACATACGGTTTGTAGCGGATGTCCTTATGCACAACTTTTCTGATGAGGAATTCCGAAACCTTCAGGTCCTTTGCAATGATTCTGATTGACTGTCTGTGTGTGTGGGTGGGAGGATGCGCGAGTGTGTGTTTGTGTATGTGTGTGTGTGTGTGTGTGTGCGCGCGCTCGTATGGTGTGTGTGTGTGGTGTCTGTGTGTGAGTGTGGTGGTGTGAAGGGGCAGCGTTATCGATTATTTCTTGGATTTTTACACAAAGTTATGTGTCCTAGTGGTATTAGGACCCTGTGCGTGCGTTTTGCTGTTGAAGTTGAATCCCCGTCAGCAGCTTCCAGCTCCTTTGAACTTTGATAACGAAGGATCGGACAACTTTCAGGAAGCGAGATGTTTTTGTATTCCTATACTGTTTACTCATCAAACGAAAAAGCAACGATTACAGCGTGACTTTGCATTTGTTGAGTCACCCTGACGTCTGACATTATTTATCTGAAAAGTAAGGTAAAACACACAAGTTAGAAGAAAGTTAAAGCACTTAAAAGAGGTGTCCTCAAAACCTGTTGCACCCTGTATGTATATATTTATGCATGTATATGTACGTATATAGAAAAGGAAAGAATATGTAGTTCTAGATACACTATGTCTGCAGAGAAAGGAACAACGGAGAAGCGATGTTCACTTGGAAAATCTTTGACCTCAGATCTGCTTTGATAAGTGCTGACCTAGTGTTAGATTTAGATTTATGTCTGTCATGGACCCTAGGAGTCGTAAGGCCTAAGCTTAACCCGTATTGCAACACTCGTCTCTGAACGGGATGCCGATCCAGCGCAGGGCTAACCTGAAACTCATTTTACAGATGAGTGAACCACAGCAGCGTGAAATCAAGTATTTTGCTAAAGAACACAGCGCATCGCCCGGATTGAGAATCGAAACCACGATCTTACGATTGTGAGTGCAATACCCTAACCACTAGGCCACTTAACTTCACATCTGGGATTAAGCAATGAAAAAATATCTCTTCAGGTCATGGAGATCATGGCATTTAAATCGAACCCACTTCCTTAAAAAATCTACAGATTTACAGGGAAAATTCCATAATTTCTTCGTTTCTCCTATTTTAATATCAGTTTGTCTTTTATTTTCTTTTATCAATTCTTTTTCGTCAAAAGAAAGTTTGGTTGTTGTTTATATCTCTACCGGCATCAACGCCAACTATTTTAGTTTTCAGAAATACTTATAGATTTCCCAGACATCTAATATATCAACACACTCTTATTCCGTTCAATATTAACATGGTCGCATTTTTTTTAAAAACTTTTTTTAAAGACCTTCTCTTCCACAATTTTCCCTTAGTCTTCATTCCGTTTATTTTAAAACGATATTGGCATCTGATTTTTGTTTACATTACTAAATATTAACGGTGTGAGTTTCAAATAATTTTCTCTAATTGAATCTAGCAGTTGTTTTGGTTTATTCGTCTATATTGGAGTAATTCCTGTCAAAAATCCTTCACCTTCCCCCACTTCATCTGAAATTTACACTATAGACCCTCGTCCTTTGAAAGTGTTTCGAAAGTCAGTTTGTATTTGGAAATGTATTCTTGTTCGGAGAGTCTGCTAAATTCTAAATGTGTATTATTTTTTTATTGTTATTCTTCGTTTTCTTCAATCCGAAACTTTATATTTAAAAGTTTTTTTTATAAAATTTGGTATATTTAAATAGCCCTCTGTGTATCATACGTAATGTAAATAAATTGCGAAGGCAAATTAATTTCGGTATTTGCCCGGAGATAATATCTCTTATGGAGGTGTTGTGTTTAAAAACAATATATATCGGAGACAAACGGAAATCGTTCTAGCAGCGGCTGGTGAGTATGTTAGAAGCATTTCTGCTATTGGCGTTGCCAATAGCATGTACTCATAGCCAGCCGCATGCCAAAGCGAGATTTGTCTCCACCGATTTAGGGAAACAGTGAATTGAAATCACTGATGTTTCAAATAACGCCCGGCTGAATAAATATCCGTTATATACAACAGAAAATGTATTAGATTAAAATAACCATCTATATATTATACTTAATGTAAATACATCGCGAAAAGCATTGCGAAAGGAAATTTTATTGAGGTATTCGTTCAAAGATAACATCTCTTATGCATGTGATATGTTTAAAGGCACCAAATATATCGGTATGTGGGCGAAAGGTGTCCTAGCAGTGGCCAGTGAAAAGGCACACGATATATTAACATCAAGTGTAAAACACAGATGGCTATTTTAATTTAATCTGCCTTTGTGGCATATAACAGATTAATATGTTCAATTTCTTACACCGTGAATAATAGTGGGATATTAGCTTTATGGTTAATTTATTTCCTAATTCTCTAATGGTAAATTTCAGTTGTCTCAATATGTCTTCCCTTGGGCAAGGGTGAGCACCCGGTAGCCGCCATAGCGAGGATTATGATGAAATCATAGGATGCAATCTAGTGGATATGAACTAGTCTGGCAGATGAACTTATTGAGTCAATGTTGAATATAACTAGATGCTGAGTGTCAACGGTCAGAATCAACCAGATCAGTTAGCGAACTACTGTAGTCGTGGCGCACGCAGATGAGACATTCAGCTATCAAAAGACCAATATAACTTATGTGTCTGAGCACGTCGCCCGACGGGACGATGGTGATGAAATATGTCTCTCAAGGGATTATGGGATATGGGAGAATTTGATGCAATTAATGTTCAGTCCGAACTATTGCCGGGTATCTAATTGAGAATTTGTTGCGTACAGTTTGGTGAGTGAAGGAGGGACAACGCAGAGACAAAAAATATATATAACCTATAGGTCGATGCTGCAGTTGAATGCAAAATATCAAGACAGTAACTTATTGCCTCTCAAAACGAAGACTCAGTCGAAACATTCCTAACAGTGCGTCCGTGTGCGCGTATGTGTGAGAGAGGGGGAGAAGGAGAGATAGAGAGAGAGATAGAGAGAGAGAGAGAGAGAGGTCAAAATATTTCCTCTCAGAAATAAAATTCCAGAGTTATAGAGATGAATAGGAATTTTGGAGAAAATTGGTGTATAGCATTTTGTCTGGATAGTGAGTTGTGGCTGGTGTCGGAAAGCGCGGAAGGACATTTTGTTCAAAACCCTTTATAGTGATGCCCTACAGTAGAAACACTATTGTTGTATGTTTAGAAATAGTTATATAATTGGGGTAGAAACGGCGATAGATTTGGGGTAGGGACACTGATAGAATTGGGGGATACTGATACAGATTGAGTAGAAGCGCTGATAGAATAGTGATAGTGTTGGGGTAGGGTCAGTGATAGATTTGGAGTAGAAATAGTGATATGTGTAGTAAAGATAATTTTGAGAGATAAAAGATCGATTAACTGTAAGATGGCGGAGTGTTTGTAGAATGTTATTGGGTGAATATAAGTCTGTTAACAACTAATATCAGAAGTGCTATACATTCTAGTATACCATGAAAAGAGAAGAGCCGAAGGCGTCTGAGAAGGAATATAAAACTAAATATCTTAAAGTGTTTGTGTTTTTTGTGATTATAAGGCAGAGTATTGACCGATTTCACATCAATACATTACCCTTTATTAGAGTTCATTTTTCTGCTGCAAACTATCAGAAAAGGTCTCAGGTGAAATATATCATAAAGAGTACATCGACTAGAATCGTAAACTTTGATGGTTTGGCTCAGACTGAATCAGGGAGGAAAGCTAAAATACAATAGACATATATTATTACTAATTAACATTTGAATTGTTTATTTTTGTATGTTCACTGTTTGTATAACAGGTTGAGGTGTTATTGGATGGCATATTAGTGCAGTACATAATGTTTCTTCCTACACAAAGTAAAACTTCCTCTTGAATGTTACACATTCATCGATCACTGAAGCGTAGCTTTTTCTGTTACAACCCATCATACAATATTAATGAAAAAGCATCCTTTCTAAAGAATATAAAAAGAAATGTCTCTCTTTTATCGGCAGCCATACAGTATAGCTAAGATTCAGTTCAGTTAGATAATTAAGATATCAAGCATCATAAAGAGTTATAGCGCAAGTGTTATGTGGCCACACCAACGATGACAAGATCTGTCATGCAATTACCGGGGAATGGGAGTATCTTCCCTGAAAAGCACAATCCTAGAAACATTGTATACGGCACCAACACATCCTCCATCTACACATCACCTTGCTATATAGTGGTGAAAGTATCCAGATAACATTAAAAAACAGTTTCCCATCATGTTTTTCCATCGATACCTTCGCTATTCAAAAACATTCAGAAATCAATGATTGCTGGAAGGAATATGAATACCGTATGAGGAATTAAAGACATTGAGCCGACGATTAAAAATAATCAAAGTTTTGGGACTACTATTTTACAGAGAAGCTCCAGATCTATTCTTATCCAATCCTCTTCCAATCCTGAACGAAACGACAGGGCTTATCTTAACTTGTCACTATAAGCCAATGTTCTTATTGGTTTAGTTCAAAGGGGAAGCACCTCTTGGTGCTTGGTGAAAAGAACATCGACCACATGACCAATCAGAGGCGTGGAATACTTTCAGATAACAACTACTATTTTAGCTTCTCTCTTTGATGAATCCTGTTGTTCGCAAAAAAAAAACAAAAAAAAAAAACATCTGGTGTGATGGAATAAACGTGTTTAGCAACACACATTTATAGATACAGGTTTTCAGATGTTTTATGACATAATATTTATAACAAAAAATATCAGTGGGGCGTCTTCCAAATTAGTTTGCAAATACAAAAGAAATATGAAAAGTTAGTATATACAAAAAAAGAAATGCATGTATATCTACGCGTGCACACACTCATACACACACACGTGTGCAATCGCGCGCGCGCGCATACACACACACACACACACACACACTTTACAAACAAGTGTATGCATATACATACGCATTCACGCATACAGAATCAATCAATCTCTCTCCTTCTCTCTCTCTCTTTATGCATGTACCAACACATACATATACAAACATACATATGTATATATATATATATACACACGCATACTAATGTGTAAAACCAACAATGCAAGACTGACATTTGAGTCCCACAGGTATCCATGTCGGAAGCGTCTCTGATACCCCAACTCTCCCCCCCCCCTTCCCTTGCTCACCTACCCACCCTCTCTGTCCCCCTCCATCTTACACTCCCGTCCTCCTTATCTGTCATCGATCTCACACCTTTTTTC
>JAOPUL010000839.1:32050142-32060408 GCA_027564515.1 Octopus rubescens | reverse complement strand
AATATGGAGCAAAGAAAAACAACACAACAAAAATGCTCAGTGGATAAACAGGGAAAAGGAAAGGAAGAGCAAAATAGTGCTACAGATATGGCCCACCAATACAAGCCAAGAGATCACGGACACACTGAGGACTACAAGTAACTGGAAAACTCCAGGGATAGACAAGATCCCCAACTTCTGGCTGAAACACCTCACCATTACCAATACTCACATAGCGGCAGCATTTAATTCAATAATAAGCAAGCCAGAATCAACACCAAACTGGATGCTGAAAGGACAAACCACCCTAATTCCTAAAAACAAAAATACTATAGACCCACAAAATTATAGGCCAATAATATGCCTGTCAACTACTTACAAAACCCTCACATCAGTCATCAACAACCGGCTTATAATACACCTGGAAAACAACACTGTTTTACCAGAAGAACAAAAGGGGTGCCGGAGAGGGATGTATGGATGTAAGGAGCAGCTTCTTGTAAATCGAGCCATTATAGAGGACTGTAAGAAGAGAAAGACAAACCTCAACATGGCTTGGATTGATTACCAGAAAGAATTCGACAGTGTCCTACACTCATGGATACTGGAATCTCTCCACGCAAATAAAGTAGCTCCAACACTACTAAAATGTATCAACCATGCAATGGCAAACTGGAAGACAGTATAACACTGAAAAATGAAACACAAGTCATTAAAACCTGCCCTATACCGATAAGAAGAGGAATTTTTCATGGTGACTCGCCGTCACCCCTGCTTTTCTGCCTTGTTCTGACCCCGCTAACAAGCTTGTTAAATGAAACCCCCATAGGTTACAGATGCTATGAATAAACAATAAACCATCTCCTATAAATGGATGACTTAAACACTTTCACTAGAAATACCACAGAACAGAAAAACCTAAAAATTGTCCATAGTTTCAGCAAGGACATTGGGATAAACATGGGACTGGACAAATGTGGCAAAGTCACACTGAGAAGAGGCAAATTAATCAGTACTGAAAACACTGCACTCGACATAGACACAGAATTCAGAGAATTAGACCACAATTGCCCATACAAATATCTAGGCATAGACGAAACAGCTAAAATACAACACACAGAAATGAAGGAGAAAATTAGGTGAGAATACTACTGAAGAGTTAGACTAATATTAAACACTGAACTCAATGCCAAAAATAAGATAATAGGGATAAACACGCTAGCTATATCAGTGGTAAATTACAGTTTCATCATAATAAACTGGAAGATAAGTGAATTGAGAAACTTAAATAGAAAAACCAGAAAACTATTAACAACATACTGAAGTCACCACTCCAAAGCAGATATAGACAGAATATATCTATTCCGGTCAGAAGGAGACTGTGGCCTGACACAGATAGATAACTACTATAAAATAATAACAGTAGGACTAGTAAAGTACTTAGATACAAAAAGTGGAAGACTACTACATGTAATAAAGCAACACGAAAAAAAGAAAACTCGTTTCGCTATACACAAGGAGGCGACAAAATACAAAACAGAGGCAAACTACACTGATACACTGACCTCAGATGACAACATAGCACAAAGCGACAAAAAGTAACATGAAAACAGAACTACAAAACATACTAAAGAAGAAATGGAGAGAAAAATCACTCCATGGACAATACCCTGCAAGGCTTGACAGAGAAAATGTGAGCCTAAGTAAAAGTCAACAACGGCTCAAAGGCTCTAGACTAAAAGCTGAAACGGAAGGACTGATTCTAGCTGCACATGACCAATGCCTGAAACACAAATAATTATAAAAGCACAATAATGAAAACTGGCCCTAACACCAACTGCAGAATGTGCAACCAGCAAAATGAGACAGTTGACCAAATGCTAAAACATAAAAACTAACAAGAAATGGTATAAGTACGTGCCAAACGAGGTACATGACAACGACCAGGCCACGATCATCTGGGATATATCTGTTCAAACGGAGAAATAAATAAAAGATAATCAGCTAGACATAATAATCAAGGATTGGTAAAAAAAAAGACAATACTTACTGAGATACATTGCCGTTCCTTCTTACGAAAATATTAGAAAAAAAAAAGAAGTGAAGTTGTCAAAGTTCAAAGACCTCGAAATTGAAGTATTCAAGATGTGGGGTATGAAGGTAAAAAGCATACCAGTAATAACTGAAGCACTGAGTATGATAAAAACATATCACCAAAAATGTAGAAGCTATACCTGGACCCCCAATACTACACACAATCCCAAAACTAGGCGGGCCAGGAACAGCCAACATCCTACGAAAGACACTATCACTTCAATAATACAACCCAAACAAAACAATCCACAAACACAAGACACACTCTATACAATAAATATCCAATAAATTAAACAACCACCACAACAGTTACCCAACAGAAGAACACATCACGCATTACACACACAACACACAATATAAACACTAATACAACAAAATGCTGCAACCAGACCTGATAACAAAACAAACTGATGCAATATAACACCAGCAACAAAAAAGAACACACAATTCTGTACACACCCCAGGAACACTAAAGTGGAGCAGGTGATACAGTAGACATTTGCCTGAAACTACCAAAGGTTGAATAATGATAATTATAATAATGTTTTATTTATTGGCCACAAGGGTCGAAAACAAAACAAATAGAAGTAAATAACAATAATAATTAATAACAAAATTAAACGATAGAAATTGCCCAAACGGGGGGAGTTTCTCTCAAGGACACCAGAGGAACCCCACACATCTTGGTTACCCCGACCACCAAGGGAACCTCACTATGTGCCTCTCACATTCTCAACTCATCCATTTAACAAGCGAATGTTCACTCGGGCCATCATCGCCACATTAACCCACATTAAAATTACTGGGAGGGAGGGATTCATCACTTCCCTCTTCACCCTCACTTCCCCTTTCAAGTGGCACATGAAAAAGTCGATGAGGGCTTGGCCGAAGAGGAAGGTACCTGATTTCAGTCCTTTCAATCTCGTCCACCACATTACCTCCTTCACCATAGTCACCAGACAGAAGAAAACTGCTTTTCCTTCCCGGTCAAAAGAAGGCGACGGGGCGATATTCACGATGGACTCGACAGATAACTGGATCCATCCTACACGTGTCAACAACTGTTCGATAAATATCCACAAGTCAGCAATGCCCGCCAACTAGACGAATGCATGCAGAACGGTTCGTTGCCATGCGCACATCTCGAATAGGTCCATCTGACATCACGTCCGTAACTGTAGAGCTTATCCCGAACAAGCAAAGCTCCCCGTTAGCACTACCACACCAGAGATTTCTGGAAATTATCCATAGCTTCCAGCCTGAAAGTCCTCCGGAAACGATCTGCTAGTTGGTCCCTCCGGGCGACCAAAGTTTCTCCGAAGATGTCATCACTCTTGCCCGCCACTAATCCCCTATAGAACTCCAATGTGGAACTTCCACCGACCGCATTGCCCGACTAGCATTGGTAGTGAGCACTGCCGACACTCCAGGTGCCAAGTTCTCTTTCTCGGTCTACGCTTGATCCAGGACTGTAGCTCCGTCAATGAGACGATCTGCGGAAAATCCTGCCTGACAAACAGCAACCACACACGCTCACCATTAAAATAAACGCTGGAGATGTCACAACCTCAGCGCATATCTGCGCATCATTAGCCACGGCATTCCCAGTTCTCTGCTCAGAAATTGGAAGAGCAAGCACTCCAGCTTGGTCATCCACGAAGCAGAGCAAAGTACGATGCTCATGCGGTTGTAGATGACGGAAGCGACGTAAGCATTCGCCACCTCCGCCCACTCTTCAGGCACAGCTGCTTCACTGCACATTTCTATGAGAGACTCTCCAGCCTGATTCCACAGTTATTGTCCACCTAGAGGTCCGGACCAAACGATACCCGAGCAATTTAACCGGTCATTCCGTCCAGCTTCCTAAAACGCTGTCGGGTGGTATGGACCTGCCTCTCCCGGTGCCGAGCTGCAGGCCCGCCGACTTATCCTGATTAATCTTTGCTCCTGTCACCGCTTTGGACTCCCTTGAAGACCAAAGTGCACCAAACCAGAACAATACAGACAAAATTATAAACGGGAAGGAATGTGGAATAAACCTGAAAATTAGAAACAATGAAAGCAGAAACCATGATTATGATACTTTAAAAATGAATATAATCAAGTAATTAAAACCCACAGAACACAGTATGGACTACCGAGTGTTTCTCCCCAAAATTAAAGTTGATAATAAAACAGCAACAATAATAAAAAAAACCCCCATAAATCTGGCCGTCATAGAACTAATCACAACGGAAACAAATGTGAATACGACCAGACTAAATGAATTAATATATGCAGCAGCCTCTGTGAGCACATAAGAAATTGGATATGCCCTCAAATCTATTCGAATAGGAGTATCACAACATAAACAAACGCTATGGAACAATAATATCCAGAAAAAAATAGAAAATAAAAGAAAGGATCTGTCAATTCTTAATGAAATTAGTAGGCGAATAACACTAGTAAACAACAAGACAGAAAGAAAAATACTACAGATATAAAAAATAATCAAACCTGAGGCAAACGAACAGCTAAAGCAAGATATCCTCGCTTAAGAATAAATAATTCATCCGTATGAAAAACGCCAATGATTCTTTAAAAAAAAAACAGTTCACCACCAATCCAAAACGATTCTACCAAGAAATTCGTAAAAATAAAATAGAGTACCAACAGCAGAAGAAGTGGAAGGATTTTGGAAAGAAGTATGGTCAACGAAGGAACAACCCCCCAAAAGATCTATTAAAACACCAAACACAGCACCTGAACAACTCTGGATGCCTTTAACAACGGAAGAGGTCACCCAGGCACTGCAAAAACTAAGTAATTGGAAGGCACCCGGGCACCAGAAGATCTCCAATTTCTGGCTAAAATATTTAACAGGAATACATAATGTGCTGGCCGAGAAATTCAATGAGATGCTAGCAGAGCCAGAGAAACACCTGAATGGCTCACAAAAGGGAAAACCATCATAATTCCCAAATCCACTGAAACGACAATCCCACAAAACGACAGACCCATAACATGTCTCCCTACAACTTAAAAAGCCTTTACTACAATAATATCACAGATGATGTTTCCAGAAGAGCAGAAAGGATGCTCTAAACGCTCATATGACTGTATAGATAAGTCATTGATCAATAATGCCATAACTGAAGACAGCCGATAGAAAAAGAGGGGTTTAAACATGGCTCGGATCGATTAGCGGAAGGCTTTTGAAAGTATTCCCTACACATAGATCCTGGAAACACCTGCCACGACCAAGGTAGCACTAACAATAATATAATATATAAAACATGCCATGAATAAATGGCAAACAGTGCTGCAGCTTCAGACAACAAGGAATCATAAAAACTAAAGTTATCCTCATTAGAAGAATATTCAAAGGAGACTAGCTTTCTCCACTCCTTTTCTGCATGGCACCAATGCTTTTAACTGGCATGCTAAACAAAACAGGATGTGGATATAACTGCTACGGTAAAACCACCAACAATCTCTTTTATATGGATGATGTAAAACTGTATGCTGCAAATGATAAACAACTGGAAACATTACTACAGACAGTGCATGAATTTACTAAAGAAGTAAATATTAAATTTGGCTTAGAAAAATGTGCCAAAGAAACATTGCAAAGGGAAAAACTAGTTAAGAGTAACAATACCACACTAGATAAAGAAAATGAAATAAGAAAATTAGATCAAACCCAGACATTCAAATACTTAGGAATCAAGGAAATAGATACGGTAGAACACACACAAATGAAAGAAAAGATAAGGAAGGAATACTATTGACGAGTTATATTAATACTTAAAACAGAGTTCAATGCGAAATACAAGATAACAGGCATCAATACTATACCTGTCCTGGTTATGAGTTAAAGTT
This sequence comes from Octopus rubescens, assembly GCA_027564515.1. Lineage (NCBI taxonomy): Eukaryota > Metazoa > Mollusca > Cephalopoda > Octopoda > Octopodidae > Octopus > Octopus rubescens. The sequence goes on along the minus strand of JAOPUL010000839.1, from coordinate 32,054,474 downwards.
ACAATATTCTTAATTGGACACTAAATGAACGAACCAAACTAGACAGGAAAACAAAAATAATAATGTCGGAATTTAGAATACACCACCGAAAAGACAGCACCCAAAAGACATAGAAAGGTTATATATACAACGAATTGAAGATGGTAGAGGCCTTATACAACTAGAAAACTACTATAAATGAATCAGCACAGGATTACAGATATAGCTAAATGAGAACCAAGGAAAACTGGTACGAATAGCTACAAAACAAAAAACCGTTTTCTGTCTTTAAGGAAGCCGAAAGATACAAGAATGAGATCATATTACCTGGCAACTATGAAGAAAAAGAGCAAACAACAAAATATCATGATAAAACAATGGCAAGAAAAGCCCCTACCTGGAAAATACCGGGATAAGCTAAACATAAAAGAAATAGCCAAAGTAAAATTCCAGGAATGGTTGTGAAGCTCAGGACTCAAAGCAGAAACTGAAGGATTTTAAAATTGCGGCACAAGATCTAAGTCTCCCCACCAGAAACACATGATGAAGAAAAATACAATAAGTAACTGCAGAATATGTGGTAATGGGGAAGAAACAATAAATCATATTGTCTTTGGCTGCCCACTCCTAGCTGAAGAAATCTATCCACAGACATGACTGAATTGGGACCTAAATAAACTGGAATCTATGCCAACACTATGCAATAACTAATTCCCTAACCCGGTCTCTCTAAGCCTGGCATGCTGTGAGCAACGCGTTTAGCTTCCACTAACTGTTGTGTCGCACGTTCTACGTACGATATAACGAATAACACCTTCTACTCAGAGATATACCACTCTCGGCTTGATAGCTCACCGAATTCTCTCTATGCTCTCTGCGCATGTCTATTTATGTTGTCAGCACCGTTAGGAGCCAATCAAATAGGGGTATTCTACGTCCACATACACCCCCCTTTTGAGATCAATACCCACACTGCTGCTCTTTCTGTTGATGCTGGCACTAATGCTGTTTGTGGTGTTTTTGTTGAAACTGCTGCTGTTGTTTTCGTTGTGTTGGAGGTGTTTGCAGCAGTGAGTATTTTTCTTTTCTCTGTAAAGGGTAGAAAGCCTTTAAGTGATTTATTTCGCGAAAAATGTGGAATCTCGGCTCTCTTCCCTCTACAGCTATAAACAACTGTGTCCCATTAGGTATGTTGATCAAGTCAGGGATGACTTCGATACTACTCAAATCAGCGTGTAACCACAGTTCCATACCTGTTTCAACGTGCTTGTGCGAAACCATTCTCATTCAGCGTTGAAAAAATAACGACCGCTGTTGTCGTTTTATTAATGTTTGTCTTGGTGGTGGGTGTAGTAGTGGTGGTGGTGGTGTTGATCTTGGGGGCGGTGGTGGAGGTCGTATTGCGTCCTTTTGTTTTTGTTGTTGTTGTTGATGTTGCTACTGTTGTTGTTGTTGTTGTTGCTGTTGTTTTTTTTCTGTCTTTGCTTCGTTTCTCGACCACATTAACTAGTGGCGAGAAAGCAATGTCATAGCGGTTTTTCCAACAGCTATCGCTTCTCTCGATTTGGGAAGCCATACTGATATTTGTGTTTTAAAATATCAAACTTGCAATTTTAAATCTCAAAATTTGGCCTTAAAGGACGAATTCTTGCCTGAGCAGCTCGCCCCGCTCGCATCGGGTAGCATTTTTTTAACTAACAATTCAACAAAATTTAAAATACCAACTAATAAAACAACAAATTTGAAAGACGACGTATGATCCACGAACAAACGTCTTCAGACCTATTTACACTAGAAGCTATGACAACAGAAAAAAAGATGGTATAGGCATATCTCAGAAAAGGTCTCAGAAAACGGCAAAGCAACCATACTCTGGGATATGCCAATGCACACAGATGGAGAGATCAAGGTTAATAGACCGGATATAGTTGAAGGAATCCTCAAGAAAGAAAAATGGCTTCTAATCGACGTATCAATCTCCAAAAATGAAAATGTATCTATAAAAGAACCGGAGAAACTCTCAAAATACACAAAGATCTGGAAATAGAGATGAAACGAATGTGTTGCCTGAAAACAGAAACGTTCCCTATAGTAATAGGTACATTAGGTATGATTAAAAAACATACAGATAAATACATAACCAAAACACCAGGACTTACGAATATATATAACATACAGAAAATAACACTACTAGGCATCGCACACAGGAGGGACAGAGAGTAAGAGACTATAGAGAAAGATAAAAACAAAATGATATAATCGATATATTTTACTCCATTCAGTCATTGGACTGCGGCCATGCTGGGGCGGCATCGCCTCAAAGAGTTTCAGTCGAACAAATCGACCCCAGTACTTATGTTTTGGGTTTGTTTTTTTTACTTTAAAGTGTGGTACTTATTTTATCAACCCCTTTCACCGAACCGCCATGTTACGTGGACGTATAAAAAACAGTACCAGTTGTCAAGCAGTGGGGTGGGTGACAAACAGAAATACACATATACATACACACACACACACACACACACACACACACACACGCATATATATATCGGCTTCCTCACAGTTTCTGTTTACCAAATTCACACACAGATCATATTAGTCGGCCCAATGCTACACACTTGCCCAAGGTGCCGAGCAGTGGGACTAAACCCGAAACTACGTGGTTACAAAGCGAACTTTTTAACCACAAAACCATACCTGCAGTTTATAACAAAAGTCAAGGCCACATATTTTATTGATTAGCAAATATTTTGCTTCGAAAGAATAAAGGTTAAAATTCATCCCAACCAACAGAAATTGAATTCACACTGTAAAATGATATAGCGAAACATTTTTTTTTTATCAGACTCGCTACCGAATTAGCCAACTCACCAAAACTTTGCTAAAAATAAATTATAATGAGACAAGGTTAAGAATCATTCGCACCTCCGTCGCCAGAATGAAAGATAAACAGACATGTACAAAAACTTAGAAGGGGAAAAGTAACGAAACGAAACAAAACATAAATTTTGCAACTAAAGATATCCTTTGTTTATTTAACGGTTTTAACTTTTTAATCTAATACATGTACAATAACAATGGATAAATAGCGTAGAGGGAATTTTGTCAGATCCCGTATAAAGTGTGTGTTGCATGCGTTTGTGTGTGTGTGTGAGAGGTGGGGTGTCTGTCTATGTGTTGAGTGTTTGTCTCCATGAGTGTGTTGTTCTGTGAGAATATATGTGTAAGCCTAAATATGTCAACGTTTATGTATGTGGGTGTGTAGATATATATATATATAGCGTTTATATGTATGTCAAGACATGTGTGTATGTCGATGTGTATGTGTACGTGTGTAAGGGCGCATGGCCTAGTGGTTATGGTGTTGCAGTCACGATCTGGAGATCGTGGTTTCAATATCTGGACCGGGTGGTGCGTTGTGTTCTTGAGCAGAACACTTCATCTGACAGGCAATATTTATGCCCACTTAAACGTGGATGTTCTGTTAGAACAGACTATATTGCGGTAAATACTAATATGAGAGGGTTTTTCTCGTGGTATCTACCACAGTATAGTCTCTCCTAACAGAACATTCACGTTTAAGTGAGCATAAATATTAGCTCTCGGTATTAATACTGCCTCCGTCGCTAATATGTATTTTTTAACAAGCTCATTGGCTAATCGCGACACCAGCACCTGTTCTGCTTTTCTATATATCGCTTGCAGGGAGATTAGTCGCTGCGATCTCTAGCGGTTGAGCGTACATCATTGATAAGACCAAGGAAGGTACAAATCACATGATCTGGTGATCTTGTCGCTGGAGGTGGTGGGGATTTATCTCTCCGCTAGCGATATAAACAAGAGTGCATTTTGTACCAAAATCCAATATGAGAGCTTCTCTCATGGTATCTACAGCAGTATAGTATGTTCTAATAGAACGTCCACGTTTAAGTGGGGATAAATAGTACCTCTCGGTATTAATACTGACTCTGTCGCTAATATATACTTCATCTGACGTTTTTGGGGGATCACTTCGACACCTGTTGTGTGGTACACTGATGTGTGTGCACACTGTTCAAGCAACGTTGATTTGATGGAGGAAGTGAACTAATGTACAGTGCATACGTTTGTTCACTATAAGCAAATAATTTTGTGCACCTTATTCAGCAAGAAATTGCAGAACCATCTTTCTCGGATTACGATAGACTACCATATTTGACAATGTTATACAATATGTATTGTTGTATAGATTGCACAATGTTGTTTAGTATGCAATGTTGCACGGTATGCAACTACCCCATGCAGGCATGGGTTAGACGGTGTGACTGGAAACTGGCAAGCTGGGGAGCTTCACCAGACTCCAATCTATTTTTG